>CM035406.1:105255541-105285541 GCA_020310875.1 Ceratopteris richardii
CTGACCTTGAAAACTTGATTGTGATGGATTTATACTTATTTGTACTTTGTGAAACTTCATTTGGATGGACCACTATTTGAGTGCATGTCTTCATACACTCCACTAGGTCTTGATACTCCTTCGATTGATAATTAAAGCATGAGTCCCCACTATATGCACTTGAGGGAGGATCGAGGTATAGTCTCTTTCTCCACAAGTCCCTATGTCGGTACTTAGGTACACGTTTTTGGCACCGTTGCCAGGGAGAGTCGAATCGAACCGAGGCATTCATGTGATGGTGAATAGCTCTTAGCATGAAAGTGAGTAGAGGAGTTGTGAAATTCTCTTCTTTGGTAAGTCACTCTCATTTGCACTTACTACTTCTCACTTTTGGAGTGTGTGTAGTGAGTTCATAATTAAGGGAAGTCAGTAGAGAGAGGAATTAGACTAGGTAGATGAATGAGTAGGATAGGAAGATAGGATTAGTTGTCAAGTTTGTTCCATCAGCCTTTTTTTTGTTGTTTAGTGAGGAACATCTCATAAGCATAAAAGCCAGAACTCAAATCTTTTTTTATTTACTTATTCTCTAGCAAGTATCGAGAGACGAAGAGAGCCCGAACATCAGATATCCTAAGAAAGAAAATGGGGTGCATGGAGCAAAAGCAGCATGAGCACAGGTGGAAAAGGGGCTCTAGGACCCTAGGGAGGTGAACACATCCCATCCTTACTAAAAAATCTTTTCGATTTCAATCAATGGAAGAAGAAACGGCCTGCGGTAGATATCGTGAGAGGCTATCCAAGGGTTGAGGAGATTTTTTCTTGATTCAGGAACTTGAGAGGGGGGAGACAAGCTCTAGGATCACCCACATTATTTTGAAACTCAAATTTACTTGTTAAAAATCTGAAAAATTGCAAGTGTCGTGTTCTCCCACAATTGAGTGTTGCGACATTTAGATGTCCTGATCTCCTGTGGTTGAGTATCGTGATATTTAACCTCGTCAAATATCATGGGATTTTCTTCACGACATTCGTTAAGTGTCGAATATCATGGGATTTTCTTTCGCGACATTCATCAAGTGTCAAATATCATGGGATTTTCTTCGCAACATTTGTCAAGTGTCGAATATCGTGGGATTTTCTTCGCAACATTTGTCAAGCGTCGAATATCGTGGGATTTTCTCCGTGACATTCGTCAAGTGTCAAATATCATGGGATTTTCTTCGCGACATTCATTGGGTGTCGAATATCGTGGGATTTTCTTTGCGACATTCGTGAAGTGTCGGGTATCGTGGACATTCTTCGCGACATTCGTCAAGTGTTGAATATTGTGGGACTTGCTTTGCAACATTCATCAAGTGTCGAGTATCGTGGATTTGCTCTGTGACATTTAACAAGTGTCGTGTGTCATGATTCTGCAAGTGTCAAATATCGTGGACTTGCTATCCTGATATTTGGTAGATGTCGAGTGTCATGGAGACCTGAGTTATGACATTTGTTTAGTGTTGAGTGTCGTGTGTTGAGCCAATGTCTGGTGTCATGCAGGGAGATCTTTAGATACTTCAGTGGGAAATTCCAACTCAACCAAATATTTCACACAACTCTGAGATTTAGCAAAGAGCATTGGGAGCTGGAAGTTGTCAAAACTCAATTAGAGCTCTTGAGTGGATGAACTTAAGATCAGGAAGAATCTTATGAAGCCAAAGAAGTGTAATCTCTTGTGTGGGAAGTGTAGTAGAACTGAGTATTCATTCACATTACTCTGAAACCTCTAGTGAGTCTCAGGAGGAAATCCTTATGCCCTCAGAGGACATGCAAAATTCTGTACTAATAGTTGGCAT
Organism: Ceratopteris richardii; assembly: GCA_020310875.1. Taxonomy (NCBI): domain Eukaryota; kingdom Viridiplantae; phylum Streptophyta; class Polypodiopsida; order Polypodiales; family Pteridaceae; genus Ceratopteris; species Ceratopteris richardii. The sequence goes on from CM035406.1 coordinate 105,257,359, forward strand.
GATGTCAATTATTGAGGGAAAGTATAGAATATCTTTAGAATATGTGAGCACAAATCAACATGGGTTACCCATTTACCTAGACGGACTAAACAGATCAGTGGCTAGGCTGAAGAAAGCTATAGATGCTTACATAGTACCTAGGCCTGCTGTTAAGTATGCAGGAGGATTCTATATAGACAAAAGAGAGATTTTGTATGCTATCACAGAGCATCCTGAGAACATCAACGAACAACGGGAAGAGGGCAATACCCACAACTTTAATGAAGAAGGGCATGATGAACAGGTATCTACCCCTAGAGGGAGGTCCATTGTAACGCGGGTTTGGAGAGGGGACCTAATTCCCCAAGACGATTCCCTGATGGATGTCTATCTGATCAATGGAATGGAGTATCTACTTAAAACCAACTCTTCATTGTGGGAAGAGGCTACCAATCCAGCCACCATTTACGAGTTACAAACCCTGAACTCCCCACTCTTATTACATACTTGGATAAAAATCAGATAAGATATTGGGCTTTAACCAAATTATAAAGAACGGGGTTGAAATATCAGAACATTCTAGTCTTCCAGCCTAGGGATCAAGCCACAACTTTGCAAAACCCCCACGGGACTCATTAGGATACTTCTTATCAGCATTTAGGACAGACACAACAACCGAACATTCCAGTTAGACCCCATGTGCAGATTGCCACACCTGGCAATAATCCTAACTATCGACCTCCTACAAATGTAGAACCGAGAAATAGAATCCCTGTTCATGAGAGACCACCAATAAGACGAGAAGTAGGTATACCAATAGGACGACCAGTTTTCCCTGTAATGCCAAGACCACTTGAACCATTGAGAGCCATCCAAGTTGCTAAATGCATGAGAAGCCACTACGATGGCTCTAGTGAACCATACAACCATATAGCTGAATTCAAGCAAGTGATCAGAGCCGAAAAATTGGAAGACTTTTCGATCCAATATGTATCATTTGGCCTAACCCTTACAGACATAGCCTTCGCTTGGTTTCAACCCTTAGATCCGAATAACTTCCAAAACATGGAACAATTCTATCAAGAATTGATTGAAGAATTCACTAATTCGGGAATCAAAAACAACTCATCATCATTAATCCATAGTTTTAAACAAGCTCCGAGGACCTAGTCAATAAACCTTGTAATATTGGACGACTAGTGCGATGGTTTCTATTGTTAATGGAATTTGATTTTGAAGTAGTAGTCAAGAAGGGAAATACACATCCGAGCAGATCACCTGTCAATAATGACACATTGAGAGCCCCCCACAGGGGTACTAGATGATCTATCGGATACTTATCTTTTCAATCTTGAAGTATGTCCACAATGGGCAGAAAAGTTGATCCCCATCCTCGCATATGGACCTCAACATAGGATCACTGCAAACAAAAGTCAGGAGCTATGGAAGACCAGAAATCTCCACATCATTGTTGGTAGCTTATACCACCAAGATCCAAGTGGATTACTTATGAGATGTGTTGAGGAAGAGGAGCAAGAGATGTGGCTTCAAAAAGCACATGTAAATCAATGGAAAACTCATCGAGGTGTGAATGGAACATGGCAAACACTGAAGGGATTGGGTATATACTGGCCAACCATGCAGAGGGATATACATAATTATGTATCTACCTGCCCCACTTGTCAAGAGAGAAGGCCAGAAGAGAATTCTACTCTATGTTACTTCATTGTAGCACCACGGTGGAGTATCCCTCTGGTAAAATTCTTGAAAACCCAGGAGTACCCAGAAGGAGCTACTTTAGAAAGAAAATGTGCCCTCAAAGAGCAAAGCAAGGACTATGTTCTTATAGGAAAATAGCTCTTCAAGAGAGGAAGGGACAATCATCTATGAATGTGCATCCATGAAGACGAGTACATTTCGACCTTAGAGATGGCTCATACGGGAGCCACAGGAGGACACTTTTTTGCAAATAGAACTGCAAAAAGGATTCTCTTCGCTGGAATGTGGTGGCCAAATCTAAATCAAGATGCAGCCACTTACGTCCAAAGATGTGATACATGTCAACGAACAAAGTATCCAATTAGAAGAGATGAGATGCCGCTGAAGCCGATGATGAGTGCCAGAGCATTTACCAAATGGGGAATAGATTTTGTAGGACCTATTAGCCCATCGGCTAAAGGTTCTCATCCCAGTTACATAATTGTAGCAATGGATTATTTGACGAAATGGGTAGAGGCCAAAGCAACCAAGAAGAACGATGCAACGACTATGGCAAAGTTTCTCTTTGAGAACATATTCACTAGGTTTGGATTGCCAATCGAAATTGTAAGTGATAGAGGCACACACTTTATCAATGAAGTAATAGAATCATTTATGAATGAATTTTTAGTGATTCATAAGAAATCAGCCCCTTATCACCCACAAGCCAATGGACACGCTGAAAGTTCGAACAAAATCTTATGTACAGTCCTTACTAAGATCATTAACAATGGTAGATCCGATAGGGACAAGCAATTACATCATGCTTTATGGGCATTCCAAGTAGCGTATAAAACAGCCATAGGAACTACACCATTTAACCTGGTGTACAGACAGAATGCCATCTTACCAATTGATTTCTTGGTACCTACTCTCAGAGTAGCCTCAAAATATGAATGGATTGGATATGAGTTATCAACTCAATTGGACCAAATTGAAGCAGTGGCAGGTACTTACGTTGCAAAAAGGCGACAGAAGGCATATTTTGATGCTCATATTAAGGATAAAAACCTGAAGGAAGGAGATTTGGTCCTGGTTTATACTTTGAAGCAACATGCAAAGAAACTAGAAAAAAGAGGATATGGCCCCTTGATAATCAATCGTATATCTACCAGCGGAGCCATCAGCTTAGCAACCCTAGATGGAGAAATATTGCCAAACTATATAAGTGGTTGTCGAGTAAAAAATTATTTAGAGCCATTGACAGAGGAAATAATTTCATGACTTCTAAGAGAAAACATAGGTGAAAAGAGGACGAAAGAATACGAGAAGAAGCAAGACAGGAAGCTCTAGAACGAATAAGGAGATGGAAGGAATGGATGAGAAAGAGAGATGAAAGGTATCGACAAGGTGAGGAGCTCATCCCAACAACTAATTTTAGAGCCTCTGAAAACCTAGGACATCAAACAAAGCAATTATATTTAAACTTGGGCGCTAGAACAAAAGAGTAACACTTGGTGGATGCTCTCCATTAGGGGAAAAAATGGACCTTGCATGGGCCTTGCAAAGATCCCTAATTTTTAGGGATTAAGGAGCTTAATTTATGAGATTTATAGGCTCCATCAAACCACTAGTGGTATTCAAATATTATATGATTTTCTTGAAGCATTGTATTTGAACTCAGTTATCGTGTGCATCCGTGAGCGTCGGATCACTTAAATGATGGTATAATTTCAAACCTTTGAAAAGGTAGAGAGAGAGAGTATGTCAGATTTTGTGGGAGTGGGGACAAGACCTCTAACATTCTCTGCAAACTTTCTGGCAGTCCGATTATCAGGGATCCAATGCTTCAACGCAAATGGGGCTGAGTGGAAAATGTAGACACCAATCTTATTTAGAAGATCACTCTCAGCCATTGGATGTTGGTAATATCCAATGGCCACAAATTAAGGCACATTTTTTTAATGCAATTCAAGAAGGAACGTTCGATCTCTACAAGAATCCAACGGCCCATTGAATCTCGTGCAGCTCGTCATCATTGCTATGATCCTAGCCATTTGTTTTCAAGACATCCAAGGGCCCAAGATCAAAGTCACCTTGACTTTTTCCATTTAACCTAAGCCTTTGGATCTTTTAAGCAATCCAAAGGCTCCAAATGATTTCCAAGATTCTCAAAACCACTCTCTTATGAAAACTCACAAATTTGAAGTGGTTTGTTCCTGTTTGACCACACAAAAACAAGGGAAGCCTATGCCTAGCCTATGTGATTAAGGGACTGGACTGTGGCCACCACCCTCTTCTCATTGGTCCATCCCTAATCACTCCTTAATCTAAAAGGCCCATGCAGGGTTCATTTTTTCCCCTAATGGATTGACATGGGAGCAGCTGTTAGCTCCATCAAATCTTCCTTGACCCATAAGCTCAAAGAACAATTAAGTCCAACCAAAGCACATCTGATCGGAATCGGGGGGAAGGTTACTAAATGCATGGGCGAGATTACATTGTCACTACACCTAGGGAATAAGATGATGCAAAAAAACTCTTTGTGTGTCAGGATCAAGATTTATTGGAAGAACTTGTGCTAGGCCAAGATTGGATATATGAATATGAAGTGACTATCCAATTAGCCTTGGGCTACATATCAGCCAAGATAGGGCACCGTGAGGTATTCAGTGTGTTAGAAGAACGACCCGTCAAAGCCAAGTGTTTAGGCCCGAGAGATCAACTACTCATGCATGATGATGATTGTGCATTCACCTCTACTAGGGAACCCTCACCACCAAGTATTTCATGTGAGAGTACACCAATTCGCAATCTCACACACCCTCCTACTCCAGTGAGCCCCACTACTAACAACGTTTCCAAGCAAAACCCCTATGAGGAATTGCGAACAAGAGCGACTAGTCAGCATGATTATCGCAAACTTTCCTGCATTAGAATCTATCACATTCCACACACCAGACAGGTTTGGATAAGAAAAGATCAAGTGACAGTATATCATCAACAACGGAGCTGTATTTTACACAGGAACCAACTAGAGTATAAGGACACAAGTCAAGCTGGACTCTAAGGTCCACAAAGGATTGCTCAAGTATGGATACCAAAGAAAGTGATTGGCGCTCAACCTGTTAGAACACAAATATGGATCCCCAAATCATGTGCACCAATGACTATCATTAAAGGGAAAATATCAATACACAAGAAGGCTCAGTACGACATGAAGATGAAGCATCAACAAAAAGACAACCACAGGAAATTGCAGAAACAGAAATACAGAACAAGAACAATTCAAGGATTCAAAGAGCTAGCAAAGCGGAAGTACAACTTAAGAAGTAAACCAAGCACCAGAAACGATGGCGATATAGTCAACCGCAAAAAAAAATAAAATAGATCTGGATGCCAAAATATCGATCAATCTGCATACATCGACCAGATAATCCAATTTGCACACATCTTGAGTTTCAAGAGTCTCAAGCATGCATAAGAGGGCCACATTACAAGGCCATGCATTTGGCACCTAGTTCTTTTTCTATTGGATAGTGAAGCACATTTCCCTCCTAGGGAATAGGAGAGCACTTGTACAATAATCTCAAGGAAAATAATTAACGATATAATAAAAGCTTTGGCTAGGTACTAATGCTTTTTTTTCTTTTAGAAAGAAATATAAAAAATAATATATGTGTAAAGAAAAAATCCTAGGTACTACCTTTCTCATACCCACAGGAAAGGGACAACACAAGTCACTCGGAGAGTTGCCAATTTCATGAAAGCTAAGTGAAGGATAACTCATGCTACCAGCTTTACACTAATTACTTGTATGTATTGGGTGCAGATGGCATCTTCAAATCTGAGGCTACACAAGAGGAAGAGGTCCTACTTCTTCCCTTGGAATCAATCTTTAAGGCGAGAGGTCATTGGTTCCTTGAAGACCAACCTGTGTCGGATCTCCTCTTTATGGCTACCATCAAGATTATGGATAGGGATCACTACTTCCCAATAATGTCACAAGATTACCAAACCATAATACAGGGATTACCATGCATCACAGATGTTTGGACAAGGGCTAGAATCAACACATTTCTAGGACTTCCGATATATGTATCGGATTTTCAAAGATGCACACAAGTTATGAACACACTCCAATCGGCAGCAGATAAGCCCTCAATCCTGGAAGCTAAAGTGCTAAACAAAATAGGTGCATGGAAAACCATTCGATTCACACATGAAGTTATCAACAAAGCTTTTGGATGGAGTCAAGACGGTCTCACTAATGTCAAAGATGAATGTCATGATGCGAAGAAGAAAACCTTTCTAGAAATCAACAGGACAGATATAGAAGAATCAGTTTGGTTAGTGCATCCACATTTTTGTTTCTCGAGCATGAATAGATATACAGCACCTCAGAATATTGTGGTTCAATTGCTCTCCCATGCGATGAGGCAAATCGGGAATCAAGTCAATTTTACTCCATATATCCAAGACCTATTAGAAGCTAAGAAAAAATAGAGTCAAAAGAAGTTCCTGAATGGAAGCTCTGCATTAGCCTTGCTAATTTATGAGGCACTGGAGATGAAAGAATGTCTACGCTTGATGCCAAACTCCACCGAAATGGAAAAATATATGAAAACGGCTACTATTCTGAAGAAAACAAAAATAGTCATGTCCACAAAAGAAGTGGGAACAAGTTCCAACAAACCAATGAGAGGGGCAAGAAACACCACAATCCAAGCGAGCACATGTACTACCAAGGATTCCTCTGACACAACTGCCCATCACAAAAAGGGATCTCTCAACGCACTAGAAGAAACTCATGCGTACATGAGAGGTCAAGTTAACCTCAATGTCCAAGGACATCAATATAGGCAGGCAAGACAAGTGCAGCAATAGAAGAACAAGGAACATACTCCAGCACTAGCTATCAGATACAATGAATTGGGGCTGGATGATTCAAGTTCTAATGATGAATCTAGTAATGAGAAGAACACCTTTGAGACATAAGAACAGAAACAAACAATGAGGAATGGACAGAGATTCACTAGGTTGAAACTACCCCCAATAATCAACAATCACAAGTACAAAATTAGGAAGCATCAACTGAACGAACACACCTTAGTCAATTGAACGAGCAATCCCCGATGAGCATAAACAAAGCTTCAATCACACATAAAGATGCGGCGTCACCAATCAAGAAAGAAATACAAACAAGCACAAAAAAAGAAAGGCTTTTACAACAAAATATGGAACAAATCGTGATTGAAATCCCTGATGATACGCCACAAGGTAAGAAAGCTTCATATTAGGCAGCCCCACGACACAACATTGCATGTGGCACAAGGAAAAGGTGTTACCACAGGAGAAGAACGTAGCATACCGGCAACATGGTCAAATGTAGATGTTACTCTTTTGAAACCAATAGTAAAACAAATGATACAGAGAGCAATGGACACACAGCAACAAATGATGGAAATGGACACAGATTATGACAAGGCCATGAGGGAAAAGAATCAATTTCAAGAAATGAGTAAACAATTATCTGCATAGCTGATCTAGGCTCAACAAGTTGTTTCAGCCAAAGAAACGAAAATAATAGAAATCAAAGGACAATGCACTACACTAACGGAGGAAAATCACAAACTCCATGAGCAATTGATGGAGCTACAAAGACAATATGAAGCAAGTGAAGCAGACAAAGAAAGAATGAGAACTAGAAGCAATCTGTTAGAAACACAGCTCAAAGTATATATGGAGGAAAATGATAATTTATGCAACAGGAATAAAGAACTGATGAAGAAAGATCAGATTAAAAAATATGAAAATATGCTGAAACAAGAGCAAATCCTAAAAGAAGAATAGGAACAAAGGTGTATACATGATACAAATGAGCTAAGGAAACAACTGAAAGCTGTTGAAGAAAAACTCTTGGCAATAAGCTTCTCACATCCAAAGATGCACTAACCACGGCCATCCATGAAGTTAAAGAAAAGACTGAACGTATTGTACAATTGGAAGCTCAAATAGAACAAAAAGGCAACATCCTGACACCAGTAGAGCCACAATCAAAGAATCCTATTGACGAGGTAGAGGTAGGCCCTCTATCTCCCCCGATCTATCATTCTCCAATAAAAGAGCAGATGGCAAAATCGTGTGATGATCATCCCATGCCATATACTACAGAAATAGGTCACAAGGAACAGGCACTATTGGTGTCCCGGTTAACAGAAAATTTTCATAATGAAGAAGTCAAAGTTATGAAGGAAGCCAAAATTAAAGGAAAAGACTTGGGTAAGATCATAAAGCCTTTTAATATTTCGTATGGTCTATTGAAAGAGCAAAAATGGCAGTATATAAAGAGGATCACCCAAAAGGATCCCGATGAGCAGTTGCACTTCAAAGAAAACACATTCAATTACACTCAAGAAGAATTTGAAGCTGCACAACCTTTATGGAGAAGAAAATTTTTGGAGACAAACCCTACTTTGCGGGTACACTGGCAAGCAGCACCATATTTACTACAAGTAAATCCTTCTTTTTGCCCAACACCACGTCGCCGTGAAGCACAAAGGAATTTTCGGACATGCAAAAGACTGGTGTGCTCAATAAACAATGGTTAAATTATCCATTACTTCCAAGTCCACCTCACAATTATTTGCTGACCGAAGACTATATGGTGAAATCCATTAATTTTGGCTATCTCGAGCAAACCTAACTATCAAGATGACTAACAAAATCCTCAGCATGATACTTAAAGTATTGAAAGTTTTCAAACATGTAGAATATACATTTTTGAATTTCACTGGCATTAACCAAGGCACGGATATTCTTATTTTTTATCTATCTGTTATGCCTAGTTGTCCTACAATCATGGCATATTATTCAAGACTCATGTTCTTACCGATTCTATACATGCAAACCTTCGAAGAAGCCTTTTTTACTGGATTTTTTGAAATTGACTCCAAGATTTTCTTAAAGATGTCAATGGATTTAAATGCTAGAATGGTGGCATATGAATTGAGCTTCTTCGCACACCATAGACAGCCACGACATGACGGTGTGAAAGCTGAACAATGGAAACAACTGATGATACGTAAAGCTAATCTGATTAATAAGACAGAGCAAAAGGTCTACAGGACGTACTCCCGCCGCATTCCAAAGCCTGTCAGGGACAACAAAGTTCAAGAGGGGGTAGTGTTGAAGGAGATTCCAGCGAAAAGAAAAGAAGAAGAAAACCAAGAAAGAAGCTTCACTAATGATGACATATCTGAAGACATATCTCTACAGGAAACCCCCCAGGGGCATGCAACACCCATCCCTGCACAAAGCCCCGCAGGGGCATACAACAAGGGAAGGCACGTAAGAGGCAAGGGAGGATCAAGGCCAACAAGTATCCATGAAGAAGTGCAAGAAGATATCCGGTAGATCGTAAGCCCCAAGAAGGTGCTTCAACCTCTTGATCTTTGAAAGGTCCAGATCGAAGGCTGAAGATCCACACCTTCATACCTTCCATTGGTTGCATGCGTGGCAGCCCGACTTAACACAACAACCCATATTTAAAGAGGTTATTGGTGAAGTAGACTACAAATCTCAGGTAGTCCATCTCCACAGGTTGTGAGCGGTGAAAAGAAAAAAAGGGAGGTCCAAACCAATGCAACACAGCCCAAGTTATGATCATTTCCTTGACCACTAGTAAAACTATATCATTACAACTTCCACAGGAGCTGGCAATGGTCAATTATAAAAGATCTATCAATTAATAAGGAACCAGAGCAACTACAGGCACAAAACTACAAACAAAGCAAAGCTTGTCAAGGGAGGACAGAGACAAAGAGGGGGAGAGTGTTGTAGAGCAAAGAGTAGCAAATATATAGAGAAGAAGAAGGGCCCCAAAAGTTTCTGATTTGGATACTTTATTTTTGTATTATAACCATTTTGTAATATATTTTCTGATGTAAATGCACTAGAGGAGTCCTCTAGATGCATACCCGTAAAGCTTTTTCTCAATACCCTTGTAAATTAGTAGGAAATTAGTCTTTTAGTCAATAAATTTCCGGTCTCTTGTGTGAAAGGACCATTTTTAGGGCACATGTATATAAGTCTGTTTGTGACTCTTTGTGGGGACTTTTTGCCATTGTGAGAATCAAGAGCACAGAATTTCGAATTTCTTTCTTCTCCTCTCTATATCTTCTTCCTTGTGAGCTTGCATGCATGTGTGATGCTTGTAAAGAGTGCTTAGAAGTATTTTCTATCCATGGAAGCGCTTGTTTGTTGTTGGTAAGGTGTGTGTGAAGTGTAGGAAGTGTTGAAGTGTAGGAAGATCAATCCCGCGACTCAGTATTTTGCTCATAACTTGAAGTGGAAGCATCAAAATAAAGACCATTGGATGTGTCTTCTCGAGAGCTTCAAAATGAGCCCCCTATTTGCTATATTCAGAGTTCGGAGCTAAGAGAAAAGCTTGATTTACTGTTGACTACTATTCCAAGTGTTGCGACACCATAGCTGACCTTGAAAACTTGATTGTGATGGATTTCTACTTATTTGTACTTTGGGAAACTTCATTTGCATGGACCACTATTTGAATGCATGTCTTCATACACTCGGCTAGGTCTTGATACTCCTTGGATTAATAATTAAAGCGTGAGTCCCCACTATATGCACTTGAGGGGGATCAAGGTATAGTCTCTTTCTCCACAAGTCCCTAAGTCGATACTTAGGTACACAGTGACGTACATGGTGTTGAAGATGTCTTTCCCCCTTCCCTTTGTTTATCAAGATGCCTCACCAGCCAAAAGTTGGATGGTTGCGTTGAGAAGTCTCATCAAATTACCTTGGTTTGAAACTCGGCATTCACCAACGATGCCTCACCAGCCAAAAGTGGGACGGTTGCGTTGAGAAGTCTCATCAAATTCTGGTCATGACTCAGAAGATGCTTCAGAATGTTTGGCGAAGGCGAACAGAGAAGCTCTATTAGAGGCTCTAATATCTTGAGGAGGAAGTGAACAAAGGGAACTACCAATACAAGATGGGTGTATAGAAAGTCAAAGGCATGCTGAGATACAAGATATCAATTCAAAGGAAAAAACTGCAAGCATAATTTAAAGGTTGGTGGGCAGGTAAGGCCGAGAAGCCAATTAAAGAATGTGTGGCATCCTCAAGAGGAAGCAAACAAGAGACTCTATTCCCTTCTTGATAGGTAGCAAAGGGGTTGAAATGCAAAACGGAAGAAGAAAACACTGCTATTATTATCAACCATTGAACTGTGAGGGGTTTTGACACCCCTTTCTCCCCATGATACAACCATTTAAGATAATGTGACTCTCGAGGTTATCGATACACTTCCCAATGGGAAACGATCAGCTCCTAACAACCTCAAAAAGGAGTTCTTCAAGTCTTCTAAATAGTTGATGACCACTCCATTGTGCTTGGCTTGGCAAGAGGCATTGGATTTTGGTGCACTTCCCAAATGACTAAACAATGGTGTCATCAAGCTTATCCATAAGAAATGCAACAACAACAGGATTTGACCACCTTCTAGGTATGCACTTTTTCTCATTGGCCATGTTATGTGATGAACACTTGTTCTTCATGTTTGAGGATTAATGTTTGTGCGTCTTTCTTTGAGGGTTTCAATTGGTGTTGGGTTGGATAGTTATTCTCCTTGGATCTTCATAGACTTGGGCACATATTTCATATATGTTTTGTCCTACTTTTTGAAAAGACATATAGACTCATATTTGAGCTCACTTCATGGGGAAGGATGTTATAGTTCCATGACATGAGAGGATAAGAAGTTATGTTAGACTCACTTTGGGGGGTGGGCCTCATCCGAAATATCTTCATGCATCTAAAGGTTTATTTGAAGCATGCTCTTTATGCAAGTACCGTATAGATGAATTTCTCACCAATTTAGACATTGGGTTGATCCATCTTACCTTTTCTTTGTTATCACCAATCTAGAACTTTCTAGATCAGCATTCAATTTTTATCTTGAAAGCATATGGATAGAAAAATTCTACTCTATTTTTTGTAAGAAGGATTTTTATTCTAGTTTTACTAGTATCTTTACTCAAGACTTGTATTGCGTTCATCGCTCTTGCATATTTTTCTTTTTTAGAACAATGTGGAAGACATTGGTGAAAGCCTTTAGGAATCCCGAATTAGTGCATTGATAGGTGTGAAAATATATCTTGTTTATTGTTTGATGTTAAGAGTAGCACTTCCAAAGTGATATATTGCTTGATGCTACAAGCAGCACTCTCAAAGCGATTTTATTGTTTGATGTTAAGAGTAGCACTTCCAAAGTGATATATTGCTTGATGCTAAAAGTAGCACTCTCAAAGCGATTTAAATCAACAATTATGGCATGCGGTTTATTAGGTGAATCTTAGGTATATAAATGTAAGATCAATACAATATATATGAGCGCAAAATTGTGAGAGAAAGAATTTAATATGACATGCGTTATGTGCAATCTTTCCATAAAATATTTCAAGGAATTGAAAACTCAAGTTGATCTCATGAGGATAGGCTGAAAGGTACTAATATTCAACATGAATACCTAGTGTATTAAAAATGTTATTTTGGTCAGAAAGGAAAACTTCGGAAACAAGGCGTTTTACAAATCTCATGATCACTTGGGTCTAGATCATTATACATTCAACAAGTCCATTGAGTTATTCAAGTAATACTTTTTTCATTAAGTGTAAGATATACAAAACTATGTACTTAAATTTCAATACATGAAATAGATAAAGAGAAGAGCCTTAGGATATGTGGGCTACTTCAGCCACTACAAATTTCCAAATAGAAGTGGGAAATTATTTCTCGTGTCTTCCCAATGAGGCCATCTAGAATTCAGAAAATCTCATTATTTGTTTTTGTTCGTAATGGATATCTTAAGCCAAATGGATGGATTTATTCTTACCGAAAAGTTTATTACCAACTCATATTGGGATAGATTCTTTTGGAAAAATATTTATCAAGTTTGTGCACTATGACAAGCCATAATCTAGGATAAATATTGAGAATCTATGAGCCCCTTCTAGAGATCTTTATTCTAACGATTGCAAACTAAGGTAAGCATCAATAAAGCAAGAACATCTCCAAAATATGGAGAAGTAGAGAAGGTAAAACAAATCCCAAAGCATGTGCTACTACTATATGTATCCTACCCCTCGAATAACAAGCTCGCTATGTTAATTTCATAGTAAATATAGGTTCCAACTGAGATTTTTATGTGACTGGAGTTCTAAAGTAAGAAATTTCAAGTTTCTATGGACTTTTGAGAAGATATAAAAATCAAATTACTTTTGAGAAGATATAAAGTATAAGTTAAAGATGGATGAAAAGAACCCAGCATCAACTTAGATCTTGTGGTGAGCAAAAGCAAATCGATGTGTTACATTTGAAGCAATGATCAAATCTGTCTTAAAATTGTTGGGAAACTTCAAACATAGTCAAAACAAACCCTCTCATCAACTCTCTCCAAGATTTCATATCTCTCTAATGGTACTTAAGAATTTGGGACATTATCTTATTCATTAAAATATGTTTAGGACTCATAGTTCCATTCTAATTTCCATGTCAAAGATCTCAATAAGAGATCATCTAGCTTAAATAATCTGGTATTTTAGTGGACCATTATACAACACCTTTCTTTACAGATTGTAACCTCCGAAAAACACAGAATAAGTTGCTTTTAGAATTAGAGAAATCACTGAAAAACCCGATCGAAAGACAAGACAAATCACTTTGGGCTCAACTCGAATTTTAGAGTAAGGATAAAACTCGAATTTCTAATTTTGTGGGAGAGGCTAGGCAGCACAGAGATGGTTCATGTAGGTAGAGGAAGTGAGAAAGATTACAGGTGTAGTAAAGCGTAGAGCATTTTTGGAGATTAAAGAAAGAACCTTTGGTTGTTGAAGAGGCATAAGAGATTGGCAATGCCTTTGGTCTACCAGCATAGATATGAAGAACTAGTACCCATTCTTTGTACATTGCAATAATCTGTTGTGTCACCTTCGTGAGACATCAACGTTGAGACCACCTGCGATCGGCATGATTATCATAACATGATACTTAACATCATCATCAACTAGATTGAACCTGAAAAACTGTAGCAGCAATGAACCGGTCATCTTCATTTGGATGTATGCAGAATCCTTTCCTAAGCAAATGCGTGGACCTGCCTGCATTCGAAAAGAGCAAGCTCTCTTGAATTGAGACACATACAGATACTTGACATCAACAGCTAGATTGAATTTGAAGTTATGCGGGCGAAAAAGGAAAACGAACAACTACTTGAAAGGCTGTGAACTTGAAGGGGCTAGCAGGTTGAAAAACTCCATCCGTCAACCAACGTTCAGGCTTGTACTCCAATGCATCGCTACCCTACAGGAACTGCATTCTGCCCATTGAATATGGGACATAGCTTATTTGGGCTCCTTTCTTCACGCAGGTTCCATCAGGTAGAACATCGTCTTTTAGCACTGTCTTTCCATTCTGTTCCATAAGCTTGCTTTACTCTATGGTTTTTTTCTTGTTATCAACGCATGAATCTATGCAGTATCAACTAATAGAGGCTCCTCTGCACTGATCTCGAATCTCAATATAGATGTTTTTCGTGGAATTCGAAACTATTTCGTTATATGAACACATATTCAAAGAAAAGAATGCACTTTCGTGCCTGTGTCTATGTATATCAGCACGTTTTTAAGCGTGTGTTTATGTATCCAAAAATGTACAAGGGATAAAGAACGTATTTTATCGCACCCATAATGATGCGAAATCAATTATGTGTATTGCCAAATATGTGTATATAATGATGTGATGTCAAATATTGCAAATACGCTTTTTATCGCAATAATAAGGAAATGCAAAGTGAAAGTTTTTTCAAGACTTTGTTTAAGGGCTACTGAAATCCATCGCACATATCAATGAAGCTAATGGTTTTGGTCATCAGGATGTTAAGCCTTTAATCTTGTGCTTTTTAAGTTCACCTTCCAACTGTCATATGCTTGAGCTGAGTGGTTAAGAATTGCTACATGACCATTTAAGATGTGTACTGAAGATTTTCAAGCTGCTAGATTCGATTGCATCTCATGATGAGGTCACAAATGTTCTTTCATGCAGTTCCCAATTTATAGATTTTTTCCTTGGTCTTTCTTGGATTCGCATTGTGGTGTGCCTTTAGGGGAGCTCATTGTGACTACCCCACAGGGGGATGCTGTCCTAAACTCCTACTTACATTGGCAAGGTCTCTACATCAAAATAATGGAAGGAGGGTTAAATTAAGGAAATTTTGAATGATTGGGGGCATAACAATGACATGATTTAGTGATATTTTGTTCTTTGTTGATGTTGTGTCTCCATGCCACAAGCACTTTTGTCCATCACTTGGCAATACAATTCAGATGTCTATGCTCATTCCAAAACTTGTGTTACTTTGTGCTCACATTGTATAGCTTGAGTCACTAGTGCTCACTAAAAAATAAATATGGGCCGTATCACACTTATTAGGAGCACTAAAACAATGACTTATACAACATTCTACATTGAAATGTGTTTCATATGAACTTTCTTGATAACACATTAGGAAGGAATATATGACTGTAAAATAGCGTTTGAAGAGTTTTTTGTTATTCTTGCTACTTGAATCTTGGCCTTTTGAAGTTTTTAGTGCTCAGATTACAGGATATTGAACGATCTTCATGAATGTTCTGTTGATTTTGTGATTGTCCCTAGTGGGATCCTGTGCAAAATCTAACAGCTAGACTTAGGAAGTTGAAGATATTCATCTCTATTGGGACATCCATGGGTCTTTATTGTGAGTATGGAAGGGTTGATGCCTCTCTCAAGTTGGCAACTAGAGCTAGTGTGGAATCATTTGAATCCATGCTCATTGTTTGCGTCTTTTGCTTGGTACATCTCAACGTTTATCATGTACATCATGCAAAGCCAATTGTCACTATATTTTAGCACCCTCTAGGTATGCACTTTTGCTCATTGGCCATGTCAATGTGATGACCACTTCTTCTCCATGTTTGAGGATTATTTTTTGTGCATATTTCTTCGAGGGTTTCAATTGGTGTTGGGTTGGATAGTTATTCTTCTTGGATCTTCATAGGAGTTGGGAACCTATTTCATATATGTTTCGTCCTACTTTTTGAAAACGCATATAGACTCATATTTGAGCTCACTTCATGGGGAAAAATATTATACTTCCATGACATGAGAGGATAAGAAGTTATGTTAGACTCACTTTGGGGGTGGGCCTCATCTTAAATATCTTCATGCATCTAAAGGTTTTTTTGAAGCCTGCTCTTTATGCAAGTACCTTATAGATGAATTTCTCACCAATATAGACATTGGGTTGATCCATTTTACCTTTTCTTTGTCATGTCCAATCTAGAATTTTCTAGATCACCATTCAAGTTTTACCTTCAAAGCATGTGGATAGACAATTTCTACTATATTTTTTGTTAGAAGGATTTTTGTTTCTAGTTTTATTGGTATCTTTACTCAACTCTTGTATTGCATTCATCACTCTTGCATAATTGTCTTTTTTAGAACAATGTGGAAGACATTGGTGAAAGCCTTTAGGCATCTCGAATTAGTGCATTGATAGGTGTCTTTATTCTAACAATTGCAAACTAAGGTAAGCATCAATAAAACAAGAAAATCTCTAAAATATGTAGAAATAGAGAAGATAAAACAAATCCCAAAGCATGTGCTATTACTATATGAATCCTCTCCCTCGAATACCAAGGAACACTATTTGACATGTTTTGAGTTTTTGAAGTTTAAACATTCTACAATTGGCTATGTTAATTTCATAGTAACATAAAGGTTTCAATTGCGATTTGTATGTGATTAGAATTCTGAAGTTAGAAATTTCAATTTTCTATGGACTTTTAAGAAGATATGAAGATTAAATTACTTTTGAGAAGATATAAAGATTAAGTTAAAGATGGATGAAAAGAACCTAGCATCAAGTTAGATCTTTTGGTGAGCAAAAGCAAATGAATGTGTTACATCTGGAGCAATCATCAAATCTATCTCAAAAGTGTTGGGAAATTTCAAACATAGTCAAAACAAACCACCTAGTCAACTGTCTCCAAGATTTCATATCTCTCTAATGGTGCTCATAAAAATTGGGACGTTATCTTATTCGATAAAATACGTTTAGGAATGCCAAGTCCATGCTAATTTCCATGTGAACAATCTCAATAACAGATCATCTAGCTTAAATATCCTGATATTTTATTGGATCATTATACAACACGTTTCTTTACAGATTGTAACCACTGAAAAACACAGAATAAGTTGCTTTTAGAATTAGAGAAATCACTGAAAAGCCCGATCGAAAGACAAGTCAAATCACTTTGGGTTCGTCTCGAAGAAGTTCAACTCGAATTTTAGAGTAAGGATATAATTTAACTCGAATTTATAATTTTGTGGGAGAGGCTAGGCACCATAGAGATGGTTCATGTAGATAGAGGAAATGAGAAAGATTACAGGTTTAGTAAAGCGTAGAGCATTTCTGGAGATTAAAGAAAGAACCTTTTGTTGTTGTAGAGGCATAAGAGATTGGCAATTCCTTTGGTCTACCAGCATACATATGAAGAACTAGTACCCATTCCTTGTACATTCCAATAATGTGTTGTGCCACCTTCGTGAGACATAAACGTTGAGACCACCTGCGATCGGCATGATCATCATAACACGATACTTAACATCATCATCAACCAGATTAAACCTGAAGAACTGTAGCAGCAATGAAGCGGTCATCTTCATTTGGATGTATGCAGAATCCTTTCCTAAGCAAATGCGTGGACCTGCCTGCATTCGAAAAGAGCAAGCTCTCTTGAATTGAGACACATACAGATACTTAACATCAACAGCTAGATGGAATTTGAAGTTATGCGGGCGAAAAAAGAAAACGAACAACTACTTGAAAGGCTGTGAACTTGAAGGGGCTAGCAGGTTGAAAAACTCCATCCGTCAACCAACGTTCAGGCTTGTACTCCAATGCATCGCTACCCCACAGGAACTGCATTCTGCCCATTGAATATGGGACATAGCTTATTTGGGCTCCTTTCTTCACGCAGGTTCCATCAGGTAGAACATCGTCTTTTAGCACTGTCTTTCCATCCTGTTCCATAAGCTTGCTTTACTCTATGGTTTTTCTCTTATTATCAACGCAGGAATCTGTACAGTATCAACTAATAGATGTAGTTCCTCTGCTCTGATCTCGAATCTCAATATAGATGTCGTTTCGTGGAATTCGAAACTATTTCGTTATATGAACACACATTAAAAGAACAGAATGCACTTTCGTGCATATCAGCAAGTTTTTAAGCGTATGTGTATATGTATTCAAAAATGTACAAGGGATAGAGAACGTATTTAATCGAATCTCATAATGATGCGATGTCAATCATGTGTATTGTCAAATATATGTATATAATGATGTGATGTGAAATATTGCAAGTACGTTTTTTATCACAATAATAAGTAAATTCCTTTTACAAAGGAAAATAAACAAAATAATGCACTGAAAAATTAAGCTATGATCACTCATCTTACCCTGGGAACTGGTGGGTAAAGACGAAGGGTTTCTGATAAAGCTGCATGCAAGTAGTTCATTCTTGCAAGGCACTCATAGTCCAATTTGTTTGCCATCTCCTCGACTTCCATAGTCTGACCATCTCCCAAGCCAAGTAACACTGCTGTTTCTCTGCGAATCTCTTCTGCTACCTGAGGATGTTTACATATACAATATATGAACCAAGAAAGCGCAATCGCTGTTGTGTCCCGTGCTGCTACCATGAAATTCACAATGAAGTCCCTCATCTCGGAATCAGTGTATGTCTCATGCTCCCCATCATTGTATTTTAGAAATCGAGTTAGCAAGTCATCCCCTTCCTGTTATCCAGAACACGACAACAAAACTTTCAAATGCCGATGCAAAGAAGCATTTTGTACATGAAAACATGTTTATGAGCATTCTTTGCGTATAAATTTATGTAAATACTATATATGTATGTGTGTGTGCGCATGTACGTATCTATATATGTATGTATCTATATGCATATGGATCTACGTAGGAATTTATTTATTTAATTTTTCATGTTTGTGTCTATATTTGAATGTATGTATATTTGCAAGTGCGGAGCTATGTTTGTGTTAATGTACGTCTTTGTTCACCAATATAAGCATGTGTGAAGGTACGTCTGTATAGAGAGATGCGAATGTGTGCACATAATATGATATGTTAAGGTAAAAGAGTATGAGAATCTGTGCACATAATATGATATACGAAATCCCACTCCCTCATTTTGATTTGAGGCTTACCGCATTAGATTGCGCTTGAAATGATATACTATTCTTCCTCTTTTGAACTACATCGGCAATGAGACTGTTCAAAACTGCCAAGTTGTCTTTTACTAACTTTTCCTTTCCTATGTTGAGAGCTCGTTGTATCTTCCAGAAAGGATTGACTAGTCTACTGATGATGATATCATTGACATTGTCAAAAGCTCTGCCGAATGGATCCTCTGGCAATGTGGTCTTCAATCCTTCGCCCTCCATCCCAAATAGAACTTTACACAAGGAATCCATTGTCATCCTCATGAAGAGGTCCTGGATAAATACTTAAGTATCATCACATCAACGGGAAAATTTTCATTGCGGCAGTAATATCCAGTCCTGTCAAAGAAAATCAAACTCTAGGCCAACAGACTCTTTATATGATATTTCTATTACAGTGAATTTCTACTATTAAGAAGAATAGTCCAAATACAAAGCTTGACAAGTCACACTCATATGGATCGCTTTCTGTTTTTGTTCAAGTATAGCTTGTTATCTATTTCTGTATTTGTTCAAGTACCTTCATTCCCAAAAGCTGAGGATACAGTGGGTCCAGAAGGCCGTGTTGTTCTTTCTAAATTTTATCGTGCATATGTTGTTCTTTCTAAATCTTAAGCCTATGGAAGAGTAGGAGAGGTTCCGAATTTCCCCAAAAACATGTAAAGTTTATTGTCCGTTTTCTATTAGAGCATATAAATCTTTACATATGTGAATTGAGTTAAGTGTGCCCATGAAATTATCTGTAGCATCTGCTTATCATCAAAATCTCGTTGAGATGCGCTATAACTGTTTGCGATGATCCATAGCTAAGTATAGGAGACGACATAGTTATGTAGTTTTTGTATGTAGGCATCATTTTCTGATTTTAATATATCTTCCACATAAATCATTATCCGATTTTAATACAGCTTGAGGTCTTTCCATATTCCTTGAGCCAACAGGCTCAACTTTTTTGTATGTCGGCATCATTTTCAGATTTTAATATATCTTTCACAGAAATTATTTTCCGATTTTATTATATCTTGAAGACTTTCCCTATTGCTTAAGACAACAGGCTTC
This sequence comes from Ceratopteris richardii, assembly GCA_020310875.1. Taxonomy (NCBI): domain Eukaryota; kingdom Viridiplantae; phylum Streptophyta; class Polypodiopsida; order Polypodiales; family Pteridaceae; genus Ceratopteris; species Ceratopteris richardii. The sequence goes on from CM035406.1 coordinate 105,277,459, forward strand.
ATTCTCCATCCGAAAGAAAATTTAGAGCCCTGCTGTCGATACCCCGGAGATTTAACTCACGCATTCAAGCTATGCAGAGAGACTGAGAGAGAGGGAGGCATACTTGCAAGTCTACTGATTGACGAGTAGACGCAAAGGTGTGAAGAAGATGAAGAAGACGCATGGCATCGTGCCGAAAAATCACGAGGCTGATTTGTTTGAGCTTACGATTTGAAAACACGAGGCTGGCAATCTTTCGGTGTTTTTTCCAAATCTTTCCGTCGGCGTTGAAGATGCCATTGCCCATGAAATCGTGCAGGACAGAATGTACCCTCTCCCCCTGCAACCAATATAAGCTCCTAAATGCTTTACAGGAGAGAGAGAGAGACAGAGAAGGAAATCGCAGCAGAAACAAGCACACACAGGAGGAAAAGAAAGCGAATGCCCAAAATATGGTATCCGGTGGATTAAGAATCGCTAGTTTAATTATCTGATTCGCGTGTGTGCGTGTGCACGAGTGTGTATGAGAATGAGAGAGAGAGAGAGAGAGAGAGAGAGAGAGAGAGACTTAGTTGATATCTACCTTAGGGTAGTTCCAGAAATTATCCTTCAAAATGTGCTGAACGTTTAGGGGGTCAACTGTGAGGTACATGATCCGCCCCGCGAAGGTGCGAAGGGTCACGGTTCGATGATCAGAAGTGAAGAAGGACTGAAACCAGCAGTGCATACGATGCATGTTCTCAATTGCCTCCCATTGCGCTCCCATTATTGGCCATGTCTTTGGATCCTTGCTGCGACACTGTCGCCGTCGGTGCTCCCATACCCAACAAGCTGCAAGAACCACAAACCCGCAGAACCATAGCAGCGTAGCAGCAGATGCCATTCTGGAATCCGAGAAGCGTGATAGCTTCCTTATGCTGCTGGTTTTAGCTCTCTCTCTCTCTCTCTCTCTCTCTCTCTCTCTCTCTCTCTCTCTCTCTCTCTCTCTGACTCCGACGCCGGCCCTGTCTTCGCTTTATATAGGACTAGAAGCAGTTCTTGCTCCCGACGCTTACAGAGAAAGAAACGAGACAGACAAAGACAGCGAGAGATAAGAAATTGACGCTCAGCTTTGGAATCTTGAGTGCCATGCGCCAGGCCGGACCACAGTCCAGGTCAGATGTGCCCCGCCAGGTGCTCAAACAATCGACTCTCTAAAGTCCACAATTCCTTCAATGGGTCAAGATTGAAAGAAGTGTTAGCTACTTTAATAGTCTCTCGTGTTTGCTACTTCAAGAGTGTCTCGTGTATTCTCCTCGTGTATTCTCCTTCAAAGCAGCATCTACCATAAATAGTAGTAGAAGTTCTAACTATTCGGAGCTTTTTTGACAAAGCATTCTACTCATATATATATATATATATATATATATATATATATATATATATGTGTGTGTGTGTGTGTGTGTGTGTGCGTGTACGATTTCAATGCCCTTGTGTCCTTCAATTTCTAAGCTTGCTTGCTTATTGATGACGTGACAGGTTTCTCAGCCATTGCCACTAGTTTTCATTGGAGTTATGAGAAACCACTCTGAATACAAAACTACAAGAATACATCCGTAACAAAATCAATGCATAAAATTAAAGTCAGCGAGCGAGACAATTTCTTTTACAATATAGCACTTGCTAAACCTCTATTAAAAAAAAAAACTCTTTTACAATATTTAGAACGAAATCGATGGTTTAAGGCATGTAAAAACTGCAATAAAGAAGATTTATAAAATAAAAGGAGAGACCTGACATTTGTTTGTAACACATACATACACATGCATACACATACACACACATACGCACACACATACGTACATATACATACACATGCACACACATACATATAAAATGATTAAAAATAATAAATTATAATAAATATACACATATATAGACACATACACACAAATACACATACACATAGATACACATGCATACACATACATACATCACACAAAAACATACACAAACACATATATACACACACATACACACATATGCATACACATACACACACATACATACATACACTCATCATAGAGTTATGATTTTGTATGTGTATTTATATCTCATTCAGCATATTTGTTTATATGTGAATATGTGTGCATATGTAAATGTGTACATGTGAATGTGTATGTATGTAAATAATCATATTATTAATATCTACTACCGTTTTGTTGCTACACAATCAGATTTTGATCAATAAGAGGGAACTCCACCACTCTCTTCTAATCATGCAAGGACTACTTACTATAAGTATATCAAACTTTTAATTCTAATATTTGATAGATACATATATGACTAATATATGTTTTTTTTATTGTTATATTATAATCAAATTTTGATCAATCAGAGGCTACTCCACCACCTCCTATCCATGCAATGATTTCACATGTGTCGTCGCATACGAATTATGATCATTTTTACTATCAAGAGCATATTATATGTTGGTATAATTTTTTATATGAAATGTATCAAATACCACAATTGGAATAGAGAGGAAGAAAGTAAAATCCCAAGAATGATATTGAAACATTTTCCATTAGCTCCAAAGAACTAAACATATGTTTCAAAGTCTTGAATTATCAAAGCTTTTGACATGGGGATTTGACCATCTAAATATTAATGGAGTAATGAGAATTCCATCAAAGCTTTTGACATGGGGATTTGACCATCTAAATATTAATGGAGTAATGAAAATTCCATCAGATAGTGGATCTTTTCAATAAATTGATTCTAGATCACCTTATTTTTCACAAGGACCACAAAATGTAAAGTTATGAGTTGCATTAGATGAGATTAATCCATTTTTTATGAAATCTAGTAAATGGTTAACATGGGCAGTGGCAGTCATTAACTACAATCTCCAACCATACCTTAGCATCAAAAAGGAACATTTAATGCTTTCACTTTTAATCCGAGGAGAAAGACAAGTTAAAGACATGAATGTATATCTTGCTCGTCACATTAATGATCCCCAAGAGTTATGGAGAGGTATTAATTTCCTCGATGTATCAAAAAGAATTAATAAAAGACACATTATGGTTCATGGATGTGTGACTTGGACTATACATGATTTTCTAGGATATGGTGACTATTCATGTAATGATGTAATTTTTTCAATTTAATATATATACAATTGTATGTGAGCTAATCTAATTGTATTTTTCTGGATTTCTTGCATGTAAGAATATCTACTAAGGGGTATAAAGCTTTTACTTATTGTGGTGATTCGTTGAGATCCATTTATTGTTAGAATCTCAATAAAAATATTTATCTTCAACATCAATGGTTCATGTGAGTGCATTTTAATGAAAAGATTGAAACAAATAAGTGTCAAAAACTAATGACACCTATATATTGGTATCGAAAGTGCACAAATGGGCCTCTTATAGATCCACAATCCAAAATCTTTAGTGATGATGAAGTTGATAGGAATGTGAAGATTAGAGGTAAAGAAAATTTGTCAATAGTAGAGAATATGTCAAAATGGTATTCTTTGGAGTGTTGGAGAGAGTTAAAGATCTTTTATCTTCTCGATCCTATGCATATATTTAAGAATATTGGTAATTCATTATGGAAATATCTTCTTGCTTTTGTGAGATTTCATTTCTGTACCCTCTCTAGATATGTGTGTCTGCAACATATGGCCAACAATGGTATCAAAGCCAAAGCACATCTGTGCATTGTATGTATCAGCATCCGACCATTATTCCTAGCATCTGCTCATGATTCGGCATCTGTTTCGATTGTTTGATCTAGGTTTCTATTTATCAAGTTCATTTGTTTTTTGTTCACTAGTGTGTTTTTTCATTTTTTTTTTTTGTTCCTCTACACTATGCTCTTGTCACACTGTGTACTGTGCATTGTGCTCATTGTGACACTATGCTCACTTTTCTCACTATGACACTCGACTCACTATGCTCACTATGCTCACTATGCTCACTATGCTCATTGTGCTCACTATACTCACTGTGCTCACTATGTTCACTATACTTATTGCGCTCACTATACTCCTTATACTCGTTGAGCTTATTGTACTCCTTGTACTCCATGTAGTTATCCATTCGATAGTGAGCTCACTCTGCTCACTGTACTCACTGTGCTCACTATGCTCACTATACTCACTGTGCTCATTGTACTCCCGGTACTCCTTGTACTCATTGTAATCATTATACTCCATGCGGTTATCCATGTTGCTTACTCCAAGGCATCGACGAACGCATAAAAATATGGCCTAACTTTGGCACTCATGGTTCTCTTGGTTCACTCTGTTCGTCAAGAAATTACCTTGTTTTGGAACTCGGTGTTCACCAATGGTGCCTCACCAGCCAAAAGTTGGAGAGTTGCGATCGAAAAGACTCATCAAATTCTGGTTAGGACTCACAAGATGCTTCACACTCTTCGACGGAGGTGGTGAGAGAAGCTCTATCAAAGGCTCTAGCATCTTGCAGAGGAAGTGAACAAGGGAACTACCAATACCAAACAATACTATAGAAAATGAGAGGCATGCTCAGATATGAGGAATAAATTCAAAGGAATGCCCTGTAAGTATAATTTAAAGATTGGTGGGTGGGTAAGGCCGACAAGCCAACTAAAGAAATGTGTGGCATCCTCAAGAGAAAGAAAACAAGAGACTATATTCCCTTCTCCATAGGTAGCAATGGGATCGAATGCAAAATGAAAGAAGAAAACAGTGCTATTATTGTCAACCACTTTACTCAACTCATAGGGCTTTCAAATCCCCTTTCTCCCCATAGGCGGGATTGCATGGGGACCATCTTGAGAGTCTCTTCCTCGAGAATACTACATAATCTAAAGTCTCTCCTTGATGCAACCATTTCAGATGATGAGATTCGCGAGGTTATCGATACGCTCACCAATGGGAAAATCCCAAGTCCTAACGACATCACAAATGCATTTTTCAAGTATTTTGGATACCTAGTGGCCACTCCATTGCATTTGGTTTGGCAAGAGGCATTGGATTTTAGTGCACCTCCCGAATGTCTAAACAATTGTTTCATCAAGCCTATCCATAGAAAAAGAAACAACACTAAGATTTAAAACTAGCACTCAATCATGATGCTTCAAATAGAGTACAAGATTCTTGCAAAAGTAATTGCCAACAGAATTTCTTACCACTTGAAGAGGTGGCTCAGTGAGGACCAAAAGGATTCATCAAGGGTAGGTCAATACTAGAAGCTATTATTGATATTTGGAAAGTTCTCGATTTTGCTGAAGAGCTCGAGAAAGATGTGCATTCCTTAAAATTGACTTTGACAAAACCTATGACAGGCTAGAATGGGACTTTGTTCTCCAATCTCTTACAGAACTCGGGTTCAATCAAAAATTCACTAAGATTATTGCTACATTGTTGGTGAATGTGTCGATGCAAATAAATATGGATGATCAATTATTGAAGGCTGTCAGATTAAAATGCTCTATTAGGTATGGGTGCCCATTGGCCCCTATGCTTTTCGCTATTTCCATGAAGGGGCGCAGCCATCTTCTGCAACATCACATGGAAATGCACCATATTAAAGGTCTCTCTCTATCTCTCAACCATGGCAAGATGATGATGAGGCTATTTGCAGATGACCTGAATGCATTTGTGCATAATGATTTGACAAACATTGAAAACTTTTAGGGGTTCCTTGACACATTGTGTGAGGCATCTTGTTCCAAAATAAACCACTCAAAACCCACTTTCAAAGCCATAATTGGACCTCCACCCCAACTCCTAGTTGACCATGGCTGCCAAATTATCACCAGGGGTCTAGTCTTCTGCCTACTTGGTATTCCAATAGGCTTTGGTGTGTCGATGGAGCAGTGATGGAATTGGGTCCTTTCCAAACTAGAAAACAAGTTAGCATATTGATAAGGCATGCAAATCAACCTCACAGAGCATGGCATGGTAATTAATACATTTCTCATCTACTCAATCATTTACTTTCTCTATTGCTGGAGAACGAAGGATCAAGAGCTTAGCAAATTGAAAAGCATCTGCAAAAACTTTCTTTGCACGGGGGACCACAATAGAAGGAGGCTTCCCAAAATTAAATGGTCTACCTACATCAGCCAAAAGGATTGTGGGGGTCTAGGCATTATGGATATTGTAGGCATCACTGTCAAGTTGGCAGCAAAATGGATCATCAGGGCTTGGTGCAACTAGGAGACCTCTTGGGCCAAGCTCAATTTCAAGAACAAGAAGATGATTATGCTGGTGGGCCTTCTTAGTTGGAAGAACTTGGGCCTCCTTGCCCTTTTATTCTCCCTGATTCCAATTTCCCATACAGGCTCAAATATTGTCTGCTCCCTCCGAAAGAGTTGGAACAAGTTCAAATAACTTGTCAAAATCAAAGAAGACTAGAAATGGGCGGTCGATATCAGACAAAATGAATCAATTTGGTTTTCGATCACGAGCATGAGGGGAGTGGCTTCCTAGAACCTCCAAAATGTTAAGAGGTTCTAGAACAAGGGTTTTAGACATTGGAAAAATCTCTCGAAACAAGAAAGGGGCTAGTGGATTAGCTTTGAGGACATAAACCCTGAAATAAGAGTGAACTAAGAAGAATGCACTCTTCTTCAGAGCAAATGCTTTGCCTGGTAAGGTAGGATCCATCGTGCCATGAGGATCTTATTTGGCATAATAGTAATTTTTTGTCCAAAATTCCTAGAATCAAGGTGAATACAAACTATCATATCACACTTCCCAAGAAGTGATGCCTGACTTGGACAAGGCTGCATTGGGGTTTGAAGTTCATGTCTATTTGGCATTCCCTCATCAAGATCAAAAAGTCAGTTCTCATGTGGCAAATTATCCACCATGGTATTTGGACCAATCTAAGGGCTAACAAAATCTGTGGTGCCCTACCATGGTGCAAGTAATGTTGCCACCGCATTGAGGATCTAGGTCACATCTTCTTCACATGCCTCAAGTTTCTCTTGCTTTGGCTAACCCTTGGGAATATTTTGATTCTGCAAGAACAAAAGACATGGAAGCAAAAGCTTGTGGGCAAAGCAAATGGCTCCTTAGTGGCACTGTGGAATGCTATAAGAGGGGAAACCCTCTCGGAGATTTAGAGGGAGTGGTGTGCCTACAATTCACACACCCTCCTAAAGAGTTGTGGATCGAGAAGTCCATGCTCCTCCTCGACAAAAGAATATTCAACTACAAGGGGTCCCCACCCTTTAGGCATCATGAAGTGTTTCTCATCGAGACCAAGCATAAAACCAAGGCCCCACATGAGGGGGATGAGAGTTATTAAAATCCTTTGTAACACTCTCTAGATCTACAAGTTCTACCCCTAGTTTGTGGGATTTGCGGGGTCCCAAGGCACTAGCCACTTTCACTTGTATCTTGTTCTTCAATTTTTTTTAATTAAGTTTCGGGAGAGTAGGCCAAGGCCAAACTTCATTTTTTAAGAAAAAAAGAATTCTTTTTCTCAAAAAAACATATTTTCATCAATATCAAGGTCTCGTTTGGCCCTGATAATTTATGCTATTGAGAAATTTGCGAAGTATTTCCCTAATTTATCATCACGTTTTAAGTACATTTCGGGTTTCTATAAGATTTTAATCGAAACTGCTATTTGAAGCTCGTTCTATAGTTTAGTTTTATACATACAATGATATCAGAGAAAAGAGATGGTATCAAAATGGGCAAGTACAATAATATGCACAAAGAATAGAACAAAGTACAGCTAGTACGGTAAACGCAAAACGAAAAGTTCTGTAAAATGTATGTCTTAATCAAGGTTCTCATACCACAACTTGGAAGAGCTTATACTCAAAACATGACCAAAAGGGCACTTCTAACATAAACATACGTCCATGTCTTGAATAAGTCGTCAACAGAATAAGAGAGGAGATTTAACCTTCTCTTGCGGCACATTAAGCATTATATAAATGTAGGTCGCCGTAATCCAAGAGAACAATGGATGTAGTGTTGTTCACATGGCTTTCCACTCTTAGGATGTTAACGTGTTTCAATGAAGAGAGCACCTTGCTAACAAGCTTTTGTAAACCATCTACTCGAGATGTCAAAACAAGAAGATTTGGCTCCTTTACACTTAACATT
>CM035406.1:105320541-105333041 GCA_020310875.1 Ceratopteris richardii
CATGCATACATACACACACGTACACACACATGCACACACATGCATGCCTACATACACACACATACACATACACACACATGTATACACATGTATACATACACACACACACATGTACACATGCATACATATACACACATATATACACACATGCATACATACACACATATAATCCTATTTTTATTTTGAAGTTTTTGTTTTACATCAAATATATAAAAATAGGATTAGGGTTTTAGGGTTAAATATTTAAGATTAGGGTTTTAGGGTTTTAGGGTTAAATATTTAAGATTAGGGTTTTAGGGTTTTAGGTCTAGATATTTAAGATTAGGGTTTTAGGGTTTAGTATTTCATATTTAAGTCTAAGTCTTTCTGATTAGGGTTTTAGGATTTTAATACGTAGATAACATATATACACAAACACACATATACATATAATACATACATACATGTAGATACACATGCATACAAAAATATACATATTTTAGATTTAAATCTTTAAGATTAGGGTTTTAGGGTTATAACACCTACATAACATATATGCGCACATACACATACACATATAATACATATATACATGTATATACACATGTATACAAAAATATACATATTTTAGGTCTAGATATTTAAGATTAGGGTTTTAGGGTTTAGTATTTCAGATTTAAATATAAGTCTTTCTGATTAGGTTTTCAGGATTTTAATACGTCGATAACATATATACACAAACACACATATACATATAATACATACATACATGTAGATACACATGCATACAAAAATATACATATGTTAGATTTAAATCTTTAAGATTAGGGTTTTAGAGTTATAACACCTACATAACATATATGCACACATACACATACACATGTAATACATATATACATGTATATACACATGTTTACAGAAATATACATATTTTAGGTCTAGATATTTAAGATTAGGGTTTTAGGGTTTAGTATTTCATATTTAAGTCTAAGTCTTTCTAATTAGGGTTTTAGGATTTTAATACGTAGATAACATATATACACAAGCACACATATACATATAATACATACATACATGTAGATACACATGCATACAAAAATATACATATTTTAGATTTAAATCTTTAAGATTAGGGTTTTAGGGTTATAACACCTACATAAGATATATGCACACATACACATGCACATGTAATACATATATACATGTATATACACATGTATACAGAAATATACATATTTTAGGTCTACATATTTAAGATTAGGGTTTTAGGGTTTAGTATTTCAGATTTAAGTCTAAGTCTTTCTGATTAGGGTTTTAGGATTTTAATACGTAGATTACATATATACACAAACACACATATACATATAATACATACATACATGTAGATACGCATGCATACAAAAATATACATATTTTAGATTTAAATCTTTAAGATTAGGGTTTTAGGTTTATAACACCTACATAAGATATATGCACACATACACATGTACATGTAATACATATATACATGTATATACACATGTATACAGAAATATACATATTTAGGTCTACATATTTAAGATTAGGGCTTTAGGGTTTAGTATTTCAGATCTAGAATTTTAAGATTAGGGTTTTAATTAAATATATATAATTAAATATATAAAATTAAATATATAAAAATACGATTATGTAAGGAGAAAATATCTGAATATATGAATAAATATATATATAAAATAAGATAATTATATACATAAATAAATGTAAAAAGAACTAGTGTTTTAAATAATTTAATTAAATATTTATAATTAAATATATAAAATTAAATATATAAAAATAGGATTACGTAAGGAGAAAAAATCTGAATATATAAATAAATATATATAAAAACTAAGATAACTATATACATAAATAAATATAAAAAGAACTAGTGGTTTAAATAATTAATTAAATATATATAATTAAATATATAAAATTAAATATATAAAAATAGGATTATGTAAGGAAAAAAAATCTGAATATATGAATAAATATATATATAAAATAAGATAATTATATACATAAATAAATATAAAAAGAACTAGTGTTTTAAATAATCTAATTAAATATTTATAATTAAATATATAAAATTAAATATATAAAAATAGGATTACGTAAGAAAAAAAATCTGAATATATAAATAATATATATATAAAATAAGATAATTATATACATAAATAAATATAAAAAGAACTAGTGTTTTAAATTATTTAATTAAATATATATAATTAAATATAATTAAGTAAAGAAAAAATCTGAATATATAAATAAATATATAAATACACAAACACACATACTTATATACCTATCTATATTCACATATATATACACATGCATACATATATATACATGTTTTAGTTCTAGGTCATTTGGATTAGGGTTTTAGGGTTTTAACACGTACATAACATATATACACACATACACATACACATCTAATACATATATACATGTATATACACATGTGTATAGAAATATACATAATTTAGGTCTAGATCTTTAAAATTAGGGTTTTAGGGTTTAGGCATACATATAACGTAATTAAGAGGAAAGAAATCTAACTAAATAAATAAATATATATATAAAATAGGATCAATCAAGAAAAAATCCAAATATATAGATAAAATAGGATAGCTATATAGATTAGGGTTTTAAAACTAGGATTTTAAGTTTTTTTAGGTATTTAAGTATTTAGGTCTTTAAGAGTTAGATTTTTAGGTTTAATAAAAAAACAAATGTTCTAAAATGTTCTAAAATGTCCATATTATAGCAGATGGCTTCTTTGGATCCTGAAGAGAGAATGGCATGTCCTTGCACACAGTGCAAGTATCAAATTTATCAAAAATGACAAATTTGTACTGCACATGTTAGAGAGTATGGATCCTTTGATCGGAGTCGACTGGAAAACCTACGCTATCATTCGCATGGTCCCCGAGGTGAGCAGATGGACCCAAACGACATTGCACCGTGTTGGTGCAAGACAAGCCTTCACACATTGGCTTGGAACCTTGAAAACTTTGAAGATGGATTTGGAATCCTTGAAGGATATCTCTACATGAAGGATAAGGCATAGGAACTCATACTTATGAGTTATTATCTTTACTCCTTGTAAAAGTCTACTTTGACTTGGCATTTATTTGTAATCACTTGAAGTCATTCAACTACCTCATTAGTCGTGGAAAAGAGAATAGTTAAGTGGAGAGAATATCTCCCTACTTTTAGAGGAGAAATTCAAGGGAGCCTAAGTTTGAATTTGAAATTCAAATCACAATCAATTCCTATAAAACTCCATTTGAAAAGTCGCGGTTAGTACACTCTCTTCAGCTCACTCCCCGAGACATATCTTCATTGTAACTGAGTGTGTGTTAGTGCTACTCCATAGCCTACACCACCACACCTCAATTAGCTATGCTTGTCATGCTATTGAGCTTGTACAAACTTATCAATCAATAGATGTACACACATTTATCATTTCTGGTTCTCTGTGTTTTCTTCTCCAAGTCTGTCAACTTCATCAGGGCATATCTCTGGATCTACTGAACCAAATCAAGAGATCTATAGCTCATTGGAACCAACTCAAGGTCTACTACAAGCATACAAAATCTCAGAGGATTTCATTCAGCCATTTGGGAGAAATCCGATTCGAAGTGCACACTCGTCTGTGTCTGCAGAGTTCCTAAAAAGTCGGGGGTAACTAGAAGCTTGCTAAACTTATTTCTCAGTGCATAGTTTATCAATTGAAGTGATTCCACTTGTGATTGGTAGCTTACTAAGGTACTTTAATACTCCCAAAAGGAATTGCTCCAATTTTAAGTGTGCTGGACACACTGAGTAAAAGTCTGAGCAGGTATCACTACAGGAATAGAAAGTTTTTCTTGATTTTTGAAGTACCAAGTTATCTGTTTTGGTTTGATCATTACCCAAACCATTTCCAAAGTACATATATGGTTTCTTTGTGTCATTTGGAAGCTAAGCAAGTCCACTAAGCATATCTGAAGAGAAAAGAGGGCAGGTGTGAAGCAGGTTTTGCAACACCAACTCATTTCTTGAGTGCATCCATCCATCACTCTCAACAGTGGTATCAGAGCAAATAAGGTAATCATGGGTGATGGTTTCCCTTCCTTCATTGACAAATTGGACAGAAACAATTATCAAGCTTGGTCATTAAGAATGAAGACCTATCTACAAGGGAGAAGTCTATTTGGATACATATCAGGAGATGAGGAGTTGCCCTCATTCAAGACTAGAGGACTACCTACAAAGGATGAACATGAAAGGCTCAACCAATGGTGTGCAAAGGATGCTTTGGCAAGGTCTTATCTCTTAAACTCTATATCTGACTTTCTTTTACCTCATGTAAGGAATTGTAAGACTTCCCAAGAGACTTGGGAAACCTTGTCAAACTATTTTTCTTCCAACACAAGGGCTAGGAAGAATCAATTATGGATAGAGTTCACAACCCTTAGGAAGCAGCCCAAGCAAGTAGTCTCAGAGTATGTGACAAAGATCAAAGATGTGGCAGACCAACTAGCAAGCATTGGAGAGGAAATTGAAGAGGAGCAAATAGTCAGGCAAGTGACAAATGGACTCAAGGCAGATGATAAGTGGGAAAGTTTCACCACTGCAATGGACCTCTACATGGACATGCATACCCCTGATCTCACAACACTTATGGGCCAACTATTTACACATGAAGCAAAGTTTACAAAGGCTGGAGATCAGTCAAAAGGTAATAATCCCTCTGCTCTCTATACTGAAAAAAAGGTTAAAGATAAAGGCAAGAAGAAACAGGATGAAGAAGGCTCTACCTCTCAAGCTAATTATGCAGGGAGAGGTAGGTCATCTAGAGGAAGAGGCAGAGGAGGTAAATCAGGTAGGGGGAGACCCTACAACTCATCACCATGCAACATTTGTGGATTGTCCAATCATACCACAGATGAATGCTACAAGAACTACAAGAATCAGAGAGGAAGAGGCTACTCAAGAGGTGGATACTCTCAAGGGAGAGGCAGATTCAATCAACACCAAAGCTACAATGGATACAACAATTCATACAACAACAACTACAACAACAATCACAATGGTAACTACCAAGGTGGATTCAGAAATAGAAGAGACTACAACAACTACACAGAGGAGCAAGATGACTCCCTATTGATCATGAATATGACCTCCAAGATAGGTACAAATGATGATCATTTATTTTACATTGACTCAGGATGTTCTAACCATGTAGCTGGCAATGTGGCACTACTTTCTGATTTGGAAGAGCCCAAGGGCAAACATCAGGTACAAACAGGTGATGACACTAAACACTCTGTTGTCAAAATTGGAAATGTGAAGACATGTGATGTGCAGGGATCAATGTGTGTTTGGGATACCTAATGTATCCAAGCAACACATGATTTACAAATGTGGATCATGTCAATTTGGTAAGTCTCACAGATTACCCTACTCAAGGAAAGGTTTCATGCATGAAGACTACCTAGATTTGGTACACACAGATGTTTGGGGACCTAGCAAGGACCCTTCCATTTCTGGTTCAAGGTATTATATGTCCTTCATTGATGACTATAGCAGGTGGACCATTTTATACTTTATGAAGCACAAAGATGAAGTGTTTAATTGTTTCAAGAGGTATCTTGCACTTGTTGAAAATCAAACAGGTAGAAGCTTGAAGAGGCTAAGGTCAGATGGTGGAGGAGAGTACTTCTCCAATGAGTTTGAAGATTTCTTGCAGGAAAGAGGCGTCAAAAGGGAGATCACTACAAGATATTCACCTGAACAAAATGGGGTAGCAGAAAGAAGGAATAGACTTATAGTAGAAACAGCTAGGTCTATGCTTAATGAGAAAAAATTGCCAAATTACCTATGGGCAGAGAGTGTATCCACTGCCACTTATCTCATCAACAGGTTGCCATCCAAATCACTTGATGGCATGACACCATATGAAGCTTGGTATGGTAAGAGACCCTCTCTGGATCATTGCAAAATCTTTGGTTGTGTAGCATATGTGCATATTCCCTCACAGGTAAGAGGAAAGCTAGATCCTAAGGCTGAAAAATGTATCTTCATTGGTTATGATTTGAACCAAAAGGGATACAGATTCTACAACCCAACAAACAAAGGGTTCAAGGTAAGCAGAGATGTCATATTTGATGAGAATGACTCATGGTATGAGAATGAATGCAGGAAAGTAAGTCTACCCTATGACATGGAAGAAGATTTTCCAAAGCTCACTAAGGAAGAACCAACTCAGCAAGAAGATTCAAGCTCAGATGATGATACAATAAACCTTGAAGAGTTCAAGGCTTGGAAGTCCAAAGGAAAGATGAAGATGAAGCAATTAGAGGATAAGCCAGAAACTTCTACTCAAGCAATGAGGAGATCTCAAAGAGAAAAGAAGAAGCCTATCAGATTTGGGTATGACACATCACTTGTAACTAAACATTCTATATATCTTGCAAAAGACTTGTTGAATGAAGAACCAGGTACCTATGAAGAAGCAATTATCAAACCAGAATGGAGAGAAGCCATGGATGAAGAGATAGAAGCTCTCAAGGAAAGTGATACTTGGGACTTGGTACCCAAGAAGGACTCTATGAAGGTGATAGGATCCAGATGGATCTACAAACTAAAGAAGAATTCAGATGGAACAATAAACAGGTACAAAGCTAGGTTGGTAGCCAAGGGTTTTGCACAAACCCAAGGCATTGATTATGAGGAGACATTTTCTCCTGTGGCCAAGATGCCAACTATCAGAGTATTGGTGAGTGTAGCTGCATCCAAGAATTGGAACATGTACCAATTGGATGTGAAGAATGCATTCTTGAATGGATGGATATCTGAAGAAGTCTACATGTCACAACCACCTGGCTATGAAGATCCAAAAAAGGTACATTATGTTTGTAAATTGAAGAAGGCTCTATATGGTTTGAAGCAGGCACCTAGAGCATGGAATTACAGATTGACCACCTACCTCCTAGACCAAGGATTTGTGATGAGCAAAGCAGACACTTCTCTATTCATAAAGAGAAGTAGTACAGAGGTAATCTACTTATGTGTTTATGTTGATGACATCATCATTACAGGTAATGATGTCAATGGAATTAGACATATCAAAGGACAGATGATGAAAGAATTCAAGATCAGTGATCTTGGATTATTAAAGTATTTCTTAGGTCTTGAATTGGTCTACACAAATTCAGGTATCTACATCACTCAAAAGAAGTATGTTCAGGATATGGTCAAGAAGTTTGGTTTGCAGGATGCTAAGGTATCTACTACTCCAATGGAGGTTAACCAAAAGCTAAGTGCTCATGAAGGAGAAGAAATCAAAGACATTATAGGATACCAAAGTATGGTAGGTAGTTTGAACTATGCTACCTTCACAAGAATTGACATAGCATATGGAGTAAGTGTGCTTAGTCAATTCATGCACAAACCTAGGGTACCTCACCTAGAGGCAGCCAAGAAGATCTTGAAGTATTTGAAGGGAACACAAAGTCATGGTTTGTACTTTCCTTATACATCAGATATTGACATAAAAGTTTACTCAGATGCAGATTGGGCAGGATGCAAGGATGATAGGAGAAGCACCTCAGGATACATTTGTTTTGCAGGAGATAAGCCTATTTCTTGGTCAGCCAAGAAGCAACCTACAGTGGCATTGTCATCCACTGAAGCAGAGTATAGAGGGCTTGCCAATGCCACTCAAGAAGCTATCTGGTTGAAGCTTCTATATACAGAGTTAGGTCTACATACAAGACCACCTATTGTCTTTGGAGACAACACTAGCTCTCTTCACCTTGCAGCAAATCCAATTTATCATGCCAGAACCAAACACATAGAGGTTCATTACCACTATGTGAGGGAGAAATTACTTAGCAAAGAGATTCAATTGACATATGTGTCTACTAATATGCAATGTGCAGATTTACTTACAAAGGCATTGGATGGAAACAAGTTATGCAGATTCAAATCTATGATTGGATTGCAGGAAGTGATTGAAGAATGAAAGAGAAGACTTAAGCCAAAGTGTTTGGCTTGAGGGGGAGCTGTTGGTGCAAGACAAGCCTTCACACATTGGCTTGGAACCTTGAAAACTTTGAAGATGGATTTGGAATCCTTGAAGGATATCTCTACATGAAGGATAAGGCATAGGAACTCATACTTATGAGTTATTATCTTTTACTCCTTGTAAAAGTCTACTTTGACTTGGCATTTATTTGTAATCACTTGAAGTCATTCAACTACCTCATTAGTCGTGGAAAAGAGAATAGTTAAGTGGAGAGAATATCTCCCTACTTTTAGAGGAGAAATTCAAGGGAGCCTAAGTTTGAATTTGAAATTCAAATCACAATCAATTCCTATAAAACTCCATTTGAAAAGTCGCGGTTAGTACACTCTCTTCAGCTCACTCCCCGAGACATATCTTCATTGTAACTGAGTGTGTGTTAGTGCTACTCCATAGCCTACACCACCACACCTCAATTAGCTATGCTTGTCATGCTATTGAGCTTGTACAAACTTATCAATCAATAGATGTACACACATTTATCATTTCTGGTTCTCTGTGTTTTCTTCTCCAAGTCTGTCAACTTCATCAGGGCATATCTCTGGATCTACTGAACCAAATCAAGAGATCTATAGCTCATTGGAACCAACTCAAGGTCTACTACAAGCATACAAAATCTCAGAGGATTTCATTCAGCCATTTGGGAGAAATCCGATTCGAAGTGCACACTGGTCTGTGTCTGCAGAGTTCCTAAAAAGTTGGGGGTAACTAGAAGCTTGCTAAACTTATTTCTCAGTGCATAGTTTATCAATTGAAGTGATTCCACTTGTGATTGGTAGCTTACTAAGGTACTTTAATACTCCCAAAAGGAATTGCTCCAATTTTAAGTGTGCTGGACACACTGAGTAAAAGTCTGAGCAGGTATCACTACAGGAATAGAAAGTTTTTCTTGATTTTTGAAGTACCAAGTTATCTGTTTTGGTTTGATCATTACCCAAACCATTTCCAGAGTACATATATGGTTTCTTTGTGTCATTTGGAAGCTAAGCAAGTCCACTAAGCATATCTGAAGAGAAAAGAGGGCAGGTGTGAAGCAGGTTTTGCAACACCAACTCATTTCTTGAGTGCATCCATCCATCACTCTCAACACGCCGGTAACATCTCGTGGACAAAAGAGAGCAAAAAAGGACTTAGACGTAGAAGCAAGCACTAATAATATTACACAGAATGAACATATGGAAGAGATGCTTGAAGCATTTTATGAGATGGACGAAGATCATGATGGTGAAGAAGGTGTCGACGAGAGTTTCATGGACACAACAAAAATTCCACGATCAGAAGTTGATGAAGAATATGAAAACATGCGAAGATTAGCTCGTTTACCACTTTACAATGGAGCAAAGATATCTGTACTACGTGCTTCACTCGCGATGCTCAATCTGCAACCCATTTATGGATGGTCAGATAGTAGTGTCACTGAATTTTTCAGGTAAGTGGAGAACAAATTGGCTTTCATTGTTGTATCACAATAACTTCATTTACTAATATCATTTTAATTGCTTATTGTAGGCTTCTTAAAGATCAAATTTTGCCAGAGGGCAATGACATGCCTCCAACACGTGGAGATGCGAAAAAACTTTTATAGTCCATTGGAATGGATTATACAAAAATTCATGCTTGTCCGAATGATTGCATTCTCTTTCGGAATGAGTATGAGCATCTCCATGTATGTCCAAAGTGTGGAGCAAATAGATTTAGAGAAGACGTTATAGGCGAAGCAATCCCCGCAAAGGTTCTTCACCAGTTTCCTATCATTCCACGAATTAAGAACATGTTTAGATGCAAATCTATAGCTGAGTTAATGTCATGGCATACAAAGAGCACATCTACAGATAATGTAATGCGAGTGCCAGCTGACTCTGATGCTTGGAAGCACATAGATAGTAAGTGGCCAGATTTTGCTACTGAGCCTCGATCCATACGTCTAGGCCTAGCTATGGATGGAGTGAATCCATTTGGATTACACAGTTCTTCATGGAGCACATGGCCTGTATGTTTGGTCAATTATAATATCCCACCATGGTTGGCCACAAAGAAAGGTCATTTATTATTAGCTCTTATTGTACCAGGTAAGTATAAGGTAAAAAACATGGATGTATATCTTGCACCACCTGTGGAAGAACTGCGCATTTTATGGGATGGGATCACTGTGCGTGACATGTCTCAACCTATAAGAAGACAAGACGTGCGAGTGCAAGGCATACTTATGTGGACAATGCATGATTGGCCTGGTTATGGTGAATGTTCAGGTTTATCGATTTCGGGTTACCATGCTTGTCCCTTATGCGGACCACGACTCGAAGCACGCTATTCCAAAGCACTACGTAAAACTGTCTATGAAGGACATCATAGATATTTGCCTGATGGACATGTTTTACGTGAAGGATAAATTGGTCGACAAGCGCAACACCAAATGAAAGCTAGCGATTGGAAACAACTATGGGATTCAGAAAATCGAGTTGCTGGCATGAAACGGTTGTCCATTTTTCATGAACTCCCTTATTGGAGTGAATTGGTGATCAATCATTTGGTAGACCCGATGCATATTTTCAAGAATGTGGGAGAGATGCTTTGGAAAACTTTGATCGAAAAGAAAGAAAGCAAAGCACAAAGGGACGACCTAGAAGAGCGAGGTCGTATGCGAGAGTTGTGGGAAATTACTAAGCCCAACGGAACAGTATCGTTACCAAGAGCTCCTTGGGTACTTTGCAAGATGGAAGAGCAACAAGTGAAGAAAATAATTTCAGAGTTTCATACACCTAATGGATGCATGCGATGTCTAAAGACTGCTTTCACACGAAACGACAATCTTTCAGGACTCAAGTCTCATGATTGGCGCAAGTTTTTACAGTTTGTGCTCCCTGTAGCCCTAAAAGATTGTCTTTCAGAGGATGTACGAAAAACCATTTATAAAACTAGTTCTTTGGTACGGTGGATATCTTCTAAAGAAATAAATAGAGATAGCATAGAGAGTGCGAAACGCAATGCTATCGAGGCTGTTTGTATGGTAGAGAAATACTTTCCCACAAGTATTCTCACTATTCAACTTCATTTACTGGTTCATGTAGTAGATGAAGTTGCAATAGCAAGAACTGTCCATAGTCGATGGATGTTCTTCTTAGAGCGCTT
Source organism: Ceratopteris richardii (assembly GCA_020310875.1). Classification (NCBI taxonomy): domain Eukaryota; kingdom Viridiplantae; phylum Streptophyta; class Polypodiopsida; order Polypodiales; family Pteridaceae; genus Ceratopteris; species Ceratopteris richardii. The sequence continues at coordinate 105,331,739 of CM035406.1, forward strand.
TGTGAAGACATTAAAAGGGTTTGTTCGACAAAGAGCACGTCCAGAGGGTAGCATGGCAGAGGGATGGCTTGTACAAGAATCTCTTGTATTCATTACTGAGTTTCTACGTATATCGGATCCCGAAATGCCTCGCTTATGGAGCGATGATGAAGATGTTCGTCTCGTAGGCGATGAACCACAAGGTAAAGGATTGCAAAGAAAAATGGATGCAGCTTTCAGAGAGAAGGCAATGAAGTTTTGCATAGTTAACTCTGAGCCTATGCAAAAGTGGTTAGAAAGGTATGAACTTGCCAAGGAAACTAACGCAAAGGAAAGAGCTCAGTTTTGAAGAAATCGTTCCACTCGATTTTTGCCTCTTCTAGAAAATCTTTGACCTCTTCCACCTTTTCCAACGAGCAGATGGCTAGATGCAGCGGTTTCACAAGCAAAGGCAGTGGGTAAAGATATCTCTGAAGAAGAAGAAGAACTCGCAAAAGGATGTGATTGGGAGTATATCAAATACGGTGCACTATGGTCTCATGGACGACACTTTCGAATCGCACAAATCGATCAAAACCGGTCTACTTTTGATAGTGGAGTGATGGTGAATTTTTTGCAAAAAAGTAGAGCGAGTGCAAGAGATGATAATGCTCTAGAAGGCGAGTTAGATTATTGTGGTGTGATTCAAGACATCTTGAAACTATCTTTCAGAAAGTTTGATTACTTTGTTTTTGACGTGAAATGGTTCAAAGTAGTCACCTCTGGAAGAAACGCAACAGTGAGACGAGATAAGAGCGGTTTGCTTCAAGTCGACTCCACAAGATTATGAATAGATGAAAGGGATACATTTGTACTTCCCGAACACTGTGAGCAAGTTGCTTTTATACCAGATTCAAAAGACCCAGAGTGGCTATTTGTTTTACAAGTCGCTCCACGTAGTAGACAAATTTTTGAAAATGGAGATGTAGAAGAAAGTCCATCTCTAGTGGACTCAGAGATTCATTCGATAGTTGAGGAGGAAGAGATCATTGTTTGAGAAGAAGAGGTCATTGAAGAAGAGGTCATTGTTTGAGAAGACGAAGCAATAGATGATGATCAGGAGGAAACCAGCATAGCAAGCGATTTAGAAGCCATCAATTTAGAGATAGGTATTCTCGGTGCATCGGATCTTCAAGAGGATGCTAGAATAGAGGACTTTTGAACAAAAGACTTGTACGTACTAATTTTTGGTTTTTTTTTTGTTTATTCCCTATATTATTTTTCTTATCGCATGCTAATTATTTGAGTTCTTTTATTACAGAGCACGATGGGAGACAGTCCTCCA
>CM035406.1:105338041-105345541 GCA_020310875.1 Ceratopteris richardii
AATGCCAATCCGGCGACTCACACTGGCACGCAAGGTGGACTTGAACCCACAACGGAAAGAAAATTTAGGGCTCATCTACAATGCCCTGTATATACATGGTGCGAGCTAATTTGAAAGTTCTGGAAATCTTCTGCTTCAAAGAATCTAGCATTAACTTTAAAGTTTTTGGTTCGACTAACTATGCGTCAGTACAAACAGAGCTTGCGACAATCACTTGACTCATTAAAATGTCAGCTTGTGTCTGCAAAAAGGCCTCTTGCAGGTAGAAATCATTTGCAAGAGCTGCATCACGGCTCAATCTCATATCTTCAATCTGTTTATCTATTCTGGATAAACACTCTGCACGATAACCGAGCTGCTTTTCTCTTCTCTCCACTTCTTCAGACTCGAACTGCATGGTTTTGTAGTAAGCTTCTATTTCCGTCTTCACTCCATCAAATTCTTTCTTCAAATGGAGATACCTGCCAAGCTCTTCCTGTAACTCTTGATCACGTTTGAACAGGGTTTCGGTAGTTTTATGAAGCTCTACCTCAGCTTTAAGGACATTTGCGGCAAGAGACTGAGAAGCTTCTTCTAATATGTTGTATGCTTCCCGCGTGCTATGCAGTTCATTGCCTATGGTAGTCATTGCATCTATTTTATCAGTGATTTCTTGCTTCATCGTGTTGATTTCTGTATCCTTTTGACTCAGCAAAGCATCTTTCTCTGCTAGCTGATCTTCAAGCTGTTGAATTTGTAAGTGTAGGCCATGATTTTCTGCCTTAACTGCATCGACTTCTTCCTGTAGTGGAGTAATATCTGCTTCTAAGATATCGACTTTATGCTGCAATTCTTGGCGAATATTATCAGTGACCATTCTGAGTTGCATCGGTAGTTGCTGTGAGAATAGCATTCGACCCATGGACTCTAATTCAGTAAACATGGGAACCGGAAGAGGAGGAGGAGGAAGTGGTTGGGATGAAGAGGCTGATAAGAGGTGAGGGGAGGATGGTGGGGAATAATTAGGCGAAGAGGATGAGGAATCCGGTGCTTCATGGACAATGGGTTGAACAGGTACAATGGGCTCGACCGGATTCATTGGTGAAGGAGTGGGTATAAGAGTGTTGGGCACCAAGACTATTCCGGGATTCTGTTGTGTAGTCGATTCAAGTCGGTCAACTATAGCATCGACCGCAATAATTACTTCATTAATAATCTCAGCAACAATGGATCGCACATCATCGTGGGTCTGGTGTTGAGAATCCTCCTTCGAAGAAATTGCTTCAGATTTGGTGGTGGATGCACTTTGTTCCTGCTGCTTATTCGGAGAAGATTGGGCGGAAGAATCGACATGGATAGAAGTTGCGGTGTCATGAAAGATTTCTTCTTCATTGGTTGCATTGGAACCTTGCACCTGGCTTTCAGACGGGCTTATGGGACGGCGTTTCCGGCGAAGGAGTTGAAACAAATCGGCATCATCATCCTCATCTTCATCTTCAAGCATCCGAGTAGATTCTTCATGCAGTAAGAACGGTGCATTGGGTGGAGGTTGCGTGGCTTGAATGGTAGGAAAAAGGAACATAAGGATGTGGGGAAGGCGTGATCGTGGAAGATCACCTTTGTTAACTTGCTTAATAACCGTAATGCATTCACGGTGAATGCGCCGGAAATAATAAGAGGCAAAATTGACAGGCTCACGAGAAGCCATGTCGATCATTGAATAAAATGGGCGTGAAATCCCGTAGGTACGTTTCTGTAAATTTAGGATAGCTACTAAGAATTGTAAGGCGGTGCATTCAGGGTCAGGGTGACACAAAATGGCATACTCATTCGATGAGTGCCGTGGGAACAATTCGACCATGGTGGCTACTGGAAGGAGAGGACCATTCTCCAATCCTTCCATGGGCAGACGAAATGCTTCAGCGAATGAAGCTAACGTGATTACTACGTGAGACGGTAAACATGTAATCGGCCAACTCTGCTACGTAGCAGGTATGGCAGCGATGGCAAAAATGATCTGCGCATAAAACGGTTGACACTCCACTGAATGCCAAGGCAATTAAGTGAAGTTCAACAGGCCGCGAATACGCAAGAACTCACTCACATCCTGAGGGAGTCCGTCACGGAAGGTAGCAAAATTGGTTAACGCTTCCAAGATGTGCACGCGAAGTCCCAAGAACATGAATGCGTAGCAAACACAGAAAACACAGCGCACAGAACACACAGACACAATAGCGATTAACACTGAAAAGAAGAAGATTAAGTAGACACTTGGCAACGGGAGGCGATCGAAAACCCTAATCATCGCGCGGTATGGAAATGATAACCTTCATAATTATGGCATGCATGCATGAGCAGAATCGATAACACAGGGCAGAAATTACTCATAATTAGATATCCAAACGAGGAGTTTTATGATAGTTATTCAACCAAAACGCGAAAATAAAAAAAGATAAAAAAAATAAATGACACGTGGAAAAACAAAGAATACGTTAGCGACGGTCAGGTGCTTGGTGATATGGACGCAACTTTGAACCATTGATTACTTTAGGAAGAGGAACTGCGGTCAAGGTAGTCAACGGAAAAGTAGCTGGCCCCACTTGCTCACTAATTCGGTAAGGACTGAACCACCGTAATTTAAATTTTCTAGCAAAACGATTTGATTTAGCATTATAAAACAGCACAAGTTGGCCCACCGTAAAAACTGGAGTTTTGAGGAACCGATCATGGATACGGGCTTGCCACAACTGAACTTCTTGAAGAGTCAGAAAACTTTCCCAATGCTGTTCATCCAAATCTCTGAGTGAGTCCAACCGAAAGGACAAAGAGTCTTCGGGCAGTAACTTCTGAGTTAGGGCCACACGTAAGCTTGGCACTATGAGCTCCATCGGCACGATTGCTTCCAACCCATAAGCTTGTCATTCCGGTTGCAACTTTGTATGTAGTCCGGTATGCCCATAAAACTGCAGGTAGTAACTGATCCCATCTTTTTGGAGATTCCACGATCAATTTGCGAAGCATACTAAACAACGTCTTGTTAGTACTTTCAGCTAACCCATTAGTACGAGGATAGAACGGTGAACTAAATTTATGCAGAATTTGAAAAGTATGTGTTAGTACTCGCATTAAATTGTTAGCAAAATGGGTTTCTTGGTCTGACACAAGTTCTAGAGGTAGTCCATAATGCGGGAATATGTCCTTTATCAGGCATTTTGCCACCGAAATAGCTGTGGCAGACCGTAAGGCCCAAGCTTCTGCTCACCTGGTAACGTAATCTGTACAGGTCAGGATGTAGCGATTATTGCTAAGAGTCGCTGGTGGTGTGATTGGACCAATAAAATCCAGACCCCACTTCTGAAAAGGTTCCAAAGGTAAGATAGGTTGCAAAGGAAAGAAGTGGCACTGTAATGGCTGTCCAGATCGTTGATAAGTGTCACACTGCTGCACAAACTGAGTCACGTCTTTGTACATGGTAGGCCACCAACGCCCACTTTGCAGAATTTTTCGGTGCGTAAGATCTGCTGCAAAATGTCCACCGGAGGGTATTCAATGTGCCATAGCAATAACCAAATTTAATTCATGTGGTGGGATACAGCAAAGTAAGACACCAGTATAATCCATGTAGTACAACTGTCCTACAATCAACCGGAATCTGCGACTGTAAACTATAATTTTTCGCCGCATAGCAGGAGGCATATGAGGAGGAAGACATCCATCAGTCAGAAAAGTTAACATTGTATCATAGTAAGTAGGTGGCACGGGATGTTCGGTAGATTCGTCACGAGCTGGGTCAGTAGCGTAAATTGTTGGTGTGGTATCATCAACGCCCACCGGAGCTTCACCGGAATCCAACCGAGAGAGAAAATCTGCTAAGGCATGTGCTGTACCGGATCGATGAATCACTTCATAGTCGAACTCCTGTAGCAATAAAACCCAACGAGCCAAGCGACCACCTAAATGTTGCTGTTGGACCAGATATACAAGTGCGGCATGATCCACGTGAAAAGTGAATTTTCGGCTGAGCAAATAATGCCACAACTTCTTCACTGAATACACCAACCCAAGACATTCTCTTTCGGTAATAGAATAATTCCTTTCCGCAGAAGCGAGTCGGCGACTTGCATAGTAGACGAGCCGAAACCATTTGTCCGTTTGCTGCATTAAAACACTGCCAATGGCTATATCCGATGCATCTACAAAGACATGGAATGGGCGGGTCCAACCAGGAGGTTGCAAAATTGGAGCCTGCGTCAATAATCCTTTTAGACGATCGAAAATAGTTTGGCATTCTGGGGTCCATTCGAACTGTCGTGGAGTACTAGTCATTAGCCGATTAAGTGGTGTTGCTAAATGGGCTAGCCACCGTAGATGCCTGCCATGCCACCAAATTTGACCCAGGAAACGCATAACTTCTTTCGGCGTTCTAAGGACGGGTGCTTCCAACACAGCTACGACTTTGTCTGGATCGACTTGGATACCTTGTGCAGATATAATATGGCCAAGGAGTTTACCACAAGAAACCACAAAAACAGATTTTGTCGGATTCAGGCAGAGTCGGTATTCACGGCATTTCTCAAAACAGCACCGTAAATGATACAGGTGTGCTACAATCTTACCAAATAAGGAAAAGTCGTCCAAGTACACTTGCATAAAAGTAGTGAGATAGGGTGAAAAAAATTCTTGCATACACAGTTGAAATGTGCTTGGAGCATTCCTTAAGCCAAACCACATGATTGTACAAGCATACACACCCCAATTCGTACTGAAGGTTGTTTTAGGTATGTCCTGCTCGGCCATGCGCACCTAGTTATAACCACTATAACCATCAAGAAATGAATACATCTCATGCCCGGCCACCCTGTCTAGCATTGTGTCGAGAAAGGGGAGAGGGAATGGATCAGGTACCATGGCCGCATTCAGTTTTCGGTAGTCCACACAGATTCGGAGCTGTTTATTTTTCTTTCGAACAATCACGATCGGAGAGATCCATTCCGCGTGTTTGATTGGTACGATGAATCCTACCTTCAATAACCGATCGAGTTCTGCTTTGACCTGTGCTGCATAATTGGGATTCATTCGGTAATTGGATTGTTTAATTGGCTTCGCTTCGGGCTTAAGCACAACCCGATGTTGATAGATCCGTGGATCAAGACCTTTCATATCATGATAGTCCCAAGCAAAAACATCAGAAAACTCACGCAAGAGTCGGATCAAATCATCTTGAAATGCCTCGGACAGTCCTGCCTTAATCTTAATAGGTCGAGGGTTAACTTCATCACCCACATTATAGGTTACTAACTGGTCTTCCGGGACATAAAATTGACGAGGTTTCCCCAAGTCGTCAGCTGATTGTAAAAGTTGATGTAGACTGGCTCCATCCATAGCAACACTATCATTTGCATCTGCATCTCCGGTCACGAGAACAACCGTACAGGCTGCCGGACTCCAGTTGTCTGCTACAGCTTGAAGATCTATAGTACCTAAGGATATCAGATCTTTATTGTTCTTCAGAAACGTCTCTTCTTCGCAGTCGGATAAGCCATCCAACATGTGGACCGGCTCTGCTACATAGGGTCTAGCATGAAGCTCACAGGGCTGAATGGCATCCAGTTTGATAACATATTTATGGTGATTATCTTTGAAAGTCAATTCCTGCGCTGACCAATCCTTTTATAACTTTGGCCTGTTTCAACCAGGGTCGACCGAAAAGAAGATTATAGTCAAGGCTGGATTCTGACAGTTCTAAGACGACAAAAGTCATTTTGAACGTGGTACCCTGCAAAGTAATCGGGATATTCCATACTAGTCCCACCGGATGGACTCGAGATTGGTCTGCCATTCTGACAAAGAATTGGACGGGCTCGATCTAGGTCCACCCCAGCTTTTTGCAGAGAGCTGTAGTTGCTATGTTCACACCCGAACCACCATCAATTAACACTTGCGTAATCTTGTGATTTTTATGCCAGACAGTTATTAAGGGGACTGAATGATCCACCGTAGAGTCAGTTTCTGGTTGTATTGTTGCAGTCACCAGAGTACTGGTAGATCCAAGACTGACCTATTGCTGGAATTGCTGCCTAACTCCAGGCACCAAGGCGAGTAGCTACCCCAAAGGGAGTGTAATTGAAGCCTTCGAGAGAATATCCCATACCTGGTCTGTTGGAATTGCACTCTTCATGGATTTTGATGATGATTCTCCTGTTACTGGGGTAGAGTCTTGTTCGTGTGCTCTCGCCTTTGGCAGGGGAGCCTGTCACCGAAACTGGATCAGGGAATACAGTTTTCTCTTTAGATGCCTATTGGCTAGCTTTGGTATACATTTGCTGTTGTTCACGCATACCTGGTTCAAACACCTCGGCGGCGGGTTGTAGCTGCTTACCCGATCTTTTCTGGACCACTACTGCTTGTGATTCCACTGGTGAGATATAGACCATGTTGGTCATCGGGTTCTGACGCTCTTTCTTCCTTTTGTCATATTCGGCTGCATCCTTAATGAATCTGAATGTGGCCAAGCTCACCGCAAAAGTGACAACGAGGTGGTGGCAAGGAAGTACCTTCCATTGATGTACCTGTCTGCCATCGGTTTGTATTGAAATTGGTATTCCGCTGTCCTCGGTAATTTTGGTATCCTTGTGGCTGATTATTTCACATCTGCGGTGGCACATAGTGAGTTGCTGGCTACCCTGGTTCTTGTATAATGGCCTTTGCAGCTCCTCGTCCTTGCACTTTGGCATTATATGCACAATTTTTGGTTGAGTGTCTGGTGGTATTACAGATAGCACAATACACCTAGTTAAGGGCACATGTAGCACTCGTGTGCCTTGGATTTTTGCACTTGGTGCAATACAACTGTTTAGCCGGATCCTGTGTAACATTTTTACTGGCCTTCAGCCACTCCAAGTCTTGGGTGAATCCTTCAACCTTATGCTCTAGTTGCAGGGCCATGGCAATAACTACATCTAGTGTCATAGTTCCCACACAGCGGATGATCATGATTTGTCTTAGTTGTGGGGTCAACCCATTAATAAACCACTGGGTTATAACATCATTCGGTAAATTAGCATGTACCGGAGGCAATTGTCTTAAATGAGTTCTAAATAATGTGGCATATTTCTGAACAGTCTGGTGCGGCTTCTGTCTATTGTTCTGCAAGTAATCAAAAATTTCGGCAGGGTTCTTCTTCAGCGGCAACCTCTGCAAAAATGCATCCCTTACCGCCTCATAGGTAACGAAATGGTTGATATCATACTCTGTTAGCCACCTCGCCGCTTCATTGACTAATGTTGACTGGAATACGATGGCCTTGTATGCCGGATCGATTGGATGGTTCAGTACAGCATAACTTATTTCAAAGGTATGCACATGTGCATCAGGGTCGTTACCTGGAAACCCACCGAACTTTGTGTATGTCACCCCTGTTGGAACAGGTCGAAGTGGAAGTGGTTCTTGCTGTTACTGCTATTGTTGTTGCTGTTGTTGTTGTCCACTCATGGTGCTATTAGTGGTACCGTTGATGTCTCC
>CM035406.1:105373041-105378041 GCA_020310875.1 Ceratopteris richardii
AGCAAAATCAGAGACACCCCCGACTTTTTAGGAACTACTCAGAAAAATACCAGTGACTGCCTCGACTGAGATTTCTCCCAATTGGCTGAATAGAATGACTTGAAATTTTGTAGTGTAATAGAATGCTTTGAGCTGGTTCCAATGAGCCTTGAATCATCAAATTTGGTTCAGTAGACCTTGAGATATGCCCTGTTGAAGTTGACAGACTTGAAGATGAACAATAAGAGAAAACAGAGAGATAATGACTATGAGTATCTATATTGAATCTATCAAATATACATTCCCATTGGCAAGATATGTAATGCCCAATGGTACTCAGAGGTGTAGGCTCAATAGTAGCTCTCACACACTCAATGTATTGCTTGGAATTACCTCGGGAAGTGAGCAACAAGGCCCGCGACTTTTCATAGTCTTTTATATGAGTTTGAAGAAGATTTGAATTTCAAATTCAAATGTAGGCTCCCTCAAATCTCTCATCTAAACATATGGAGATATTCTCTCCATTCATACCTTTCAATCTCCACGACTTTTGAAGGTAGGTGTGATTACAAGAAGTCATATTGACTTTTACATAAAGTAAAAGGTAACTAAGCATAGGCATGTGTTCCTATGCTCTTCCTTGAAATGAAGTAATCCAAACTCTAGCAATAAACTTCAATGTTGATATCCAATGCTAAGTGATCTTTGTGCAATCTTCATGTTGAGTCTTCAAGGCACAAATCAAAGCCAAGTGTTAAGGCTTGTTTTGCACCAACAGCTCCCCCTCAAGCCAAACACTTGCTTGAGTCTTCATCTTTAGTCTTCAATGATATCCTGCAATCCTATCATGGATTTAAACCTGCATAGCTTGCTCCCATCCAAATCTTTTGTAAGCAAATCTGCACATTGAATATTAGTGGACACATATGATAATTGGATTTCCTTGCTAAGTAATTTCTCCCTCACATAGTGGTAATGAACCTCTATGTGTTTTGTCCTAGCATGATACACAGGATTAGCTGCTAGGTGAAGTGAACTTGTGTTATCACCAAATATGATTGGTGGCCTTGTGTATAGGCCTAATTCTGAATATAGTAGCTTCAACCATATTGCTTCTTGAGTGGCATTGGCTAGTCCTCTGTACTCTGCCTCAGTAGATGATAGAGCCACTGTGGGTTGTTTCTTGGATGACCAAGAAATTGGTTTATCATCTGCAAAGCATATGTAACCAGATGTACTCCTCCTGTCATCCTTGCAACCTGCCCAATCTGCATCTGAGTATACTTTGATATCAATGTCTGATGAATATGGAAAGTACAAACCATGATTTTGTGTTCCCTTTAGATACTTTACTATCTTCTTGGCTGCCTCCAAATGTGGTACTCTTGGTTTATGCATAAATTGACTGAGTATACTAACACCATATGATATATCAATCCTGGTTAAGGTAGCATAATTAAGACTACCTACCAAACTTTGGTAACCTGTAATATCCTTAAGCTCTTCTCCTTCATGTGCACTAAGTTTGTGGTTGACCTCCATAGGAATGTTTGAGATCTTAGCTTCCTGCAAATTAAACTTCTTAACCATGTCCTGAATGTACTTCTTCTGAGTAATGAATATACCTGAATTTGTATATACCAATTCAAGTCCTAGAAAGTACTTCAATAATCCAAGATCATTGATCTTGAATTCCTTCATCATTTGACTTTTGATGTGTCTAATTCCTTGAACATCATTTCCTGTAATAATGATGTCATCAACATAGACACACAAGTATATTACCTCTGAATTGTTCTTCTTTATAAACAATGAAGTATCTGCTTTACTCATCACAAATCCTTGATCCAAGAGATAGGTTGTCAACCTGTAATTCCATGCTCTAGGTGCCTGCTTCAATCCATACAGAGCCTTCTTCAATTTACAAACATGATTTACCTTATTGGGATCCTCATAGCCAGGTGGTTGTGACATGTAGACCTCTTCAGATATCCATCCATTCAAGAATGCATTCTTCACATCCAATTGGTACATGTTCCAATTCTTGGATGCAGCTACACTCACCATAATTCTGATAGTTGGCATCTTGGCCACAGGAGAAAATGTCTCCTCATAATCAATGCCTTGGGTTTGTGCAAAACCCTTGGCTACCAACCTAGCTTTATACCTATTTATTGTGCCATCTAAGTTCCTCTTGAGTTTGTAGATCCATCTGGATCCTATAACTTTCATGGAGTCCTTCTTGGGTACCAAGTCCCAAGTATCACTCTCCTTGAGAGCCTCCATTTCTTCATCCATTGCTTCCTTCCATTCTGGTTTAGCAATTGCTTCTTCAAATGTACCTGGTTCTTCATTCAAGATATCCTTTGCAAGATATACAGAGTGCTTGGTTACAAGTGAAGTATCATACCCATACCTAATAGGTTTCTTCTTTTCTCTTGAAGATCTCCTCATAGCTTGAGTTGAGGATTCTGGATTGTCTTCAAGTTGCTTCATCTTCATCTTCCCTTTGGATTTCCAAGCCTTGAATTCTTCAATGTTGATGGTGTCTTCATCATCTGAACTTGTGTCCTCCTTCTGAGTTGGTTCTTGCCTGATAAGTTTTGGAAAGTCTTCTTCCATATCATAAGGTAGGCTAACTTTCCTGCACTCATTATCATACCATGAATCATTTTCATCAAAGATGACATCTCTGCTTACCTTGAAGCCTTTGTTTGAGGGGTTATAGAACCTGTATCCTTTCTGATTCAAATCATAACCAATGAATATACACTTTTCAGCCTTAGGGTCTAGCTTTCCCCTTACCTGTGAGGGAATATGCACATATGCAACACACCCAAAGATCTTGCAATGATCCAGAGATGGTCTCTTGCCATGCCAAGCCTCATAGGGTGTCATTCCATCAAGTGTCTTTGATGGCAACCTGTTAATCAAATATGTGGCAGTAGATACACTCTCTGCCCAAAGATAATTTGGTAGTTTTTTCTCATTAAGCATAGACCTAGCTGTTTCCACAATGAGTCTATTCCTTCTTTCAGCTACCCCATTTTGTTCAGGTGAGTACCTTGTGGTAATCTCTCTCTTGATGCCTCTTTCCTGCAAGAAGTCTTCAAAGTCATTGGAGAAGTATTCTCCACCACCATCTGACCTTAGCCTCTTCAAATGTTTACCTGTTTGGTTTTCAACTAATGCAAGATACTTTTTGAAACAATTAAATACTTCATCTTTATGTTTCATGAAGTACAAGACAGTCCATCTGCTATAGTCATCTATAAAGGACACATAGTACCTTGATCCAGATATGGATGGCTCCTTGCTTGGTCCCCAAACATCTGTATGCACCAATTCCAAGTAGTCTTCATGCATAAATCCTTTTTTGGTGTATGGCAATCTGTGTGACTTACCAAACTGACAAGCCCCACACTTGTATATCATGTGTTGCTTGGATACATTAGGTATCCCAAGCACACATTGATCTCTACTCATTTGCTTTATGGTCCTTTCTCCAATATGACCCAATCTCTTGTGCCACATCTCCAATTCTGATAGGGTTTGGTCCTTATAGTTGTACAAGGCAATATTCTTAGTATCTTCAAGTTCAAAGGTAAATAATCTACCTGATTTCTCTCCCTTGGCTATCCTTCTGAATCCATGTCTTGGATCCTCCACATATGCACCATGTTGAGTGAACCTGACCTGTAGACCTTTTTCAACAATCTGACCTACACTCATCAGATTCTTGGTGATTGTTGGAACATACAATACTCTGCTTAGTAAATTTTGATTACCATCACTTGTTTTGACATTGCCTACTTTAACCACTGAATGTTTAGTGTCATCACCTGTCTGCACTTGGTGCTTGCCTTTGGGTTCTTCCAAATCAGAGAGTAAGGCAACATTTCCAGCTACATGATTAGAGCAACCTGAGTCAATATAGAACAAATGATCATCATTGATACCTGATTTAGATGTCATGTTCATAATCAACAAGGAATCATCTTGATCCTCTGCATAATTGTTGTAATCCTTCCTGTTCCTGTATCCACCTTGATAATTGCCATTGTGATTGTAGCTATTGTTGTAATTATTGTTGTAGCCATGGTAGCCTTGAGATTGATTGAATCTGCCTCTGCCTTGGGAGTATCCTCCTCTTTGGTGACCTCTTCCTCTTTGGTTCTTGTAGTTCTTGTAGCATTCATCTGTAGTATGGTTAGACAAGCCACAAATATTGCATGGAGATTGATTATAGGGTCTCCCCCTACCTGACTTACCTCCTCTGCCCCTACCTCTAGATGATCTACCTCTCCCTGCATAGTTTGCGTGGGAGGTAGAGCCTTCTTCATCAACCTTCTTACTTTTACCCTTATCTTTAGACTTCTTATCTGTATATAGGGCAGAGGGATTGTTACCTTTTGATTGCTCTCCATCCTTTGTGATCTTTGCTTCATGTGTAAAGAGTTGTCCAATCAGAGTTGTTAGATCAGGTGCTTGGATGTCCATGTATAAGTCCATTGCAGTGGTAAAGCTCTCCCACTTGTCATCTGCCTTTAGTCCATTGATCACTTGTCTGACTATTTGCTCTTCCTCAATTTCTTCTCCAACACTTGCAAGTTGATCTGCAATGTCTTTGACTTTGGTGACAAAATCTGAGACACATTGTTTTGATTGCTTCCTAAGAGTTGTAAACTCAATCCATAGCTGATTCTTTCTGGCCCTTGTGCTTGATGAAAAATATGTTGACAAGGTTTCCCAAGTTTCTTGGGAAGTCTTACAGTTCCTTACATGAGGTAGAAGGAAATCAGAGATAGAGTTTAGAAGATATGACCTTGCCAAAGCATCTTTAGCACACCATTGGTTGAGCCTCTCATGTTCATCCTTTGTAGGTAGGCCTCTGGTTTTGAATGAGGGCAACTCCTCATCTCCTGATATGTATCCATACAAGCTTCTCCCTTGTAGATAGGTCTTCATTCTCAATGACCAAGCCTGGTAGTTATTTCTATCCAATTTGTCAATGAAGGAAG
>CM035406.1:105410541-105525541 GCA_020310875.1 Ceratopteris richardii
TTCGATCATGATTTGTGGCATCTGCTCGTGATTCGACATCTCTTTCAATTGTTTAATCTAGGTTTCTGTTTATGAAGTTCGTTTGTTTTTGTTCCTCTATTTTTTTTCAATTTTTCTTTTAATTTGTTCTTGTGCACTATGCTCTTGTTTTATCGTGCATTGTGCACTGTGCTCATTGTGACACTATACTCACTTTTCTCACTGTGACATTGGACTCACTATGCTCACTATGCTCACTATGCTCACTATGCTCATTGTGCTCACTATACTCACTCTGCTCACTATGCTCATTATACTCATTCTGCTCACTATACTCCTTGTACTCCTTGTACTCATTGTAATCCTTGTACTCCATGCAGTTATCCATTTGCTAGTGAGCTCACTCTGCTCACTATACTCATTGTGCTCAATATGCTCACTATACTCATTGTGCTCACTGTACTCCCGATACTCCTTGTACTCATTCTACTCCTTGTACTCCATGGAGTTATCCATGTTTCTTACTCCAAGGCATTGATGAAGGCATAAAACTATGGCCTAAAATTCGCACTCATGGTTCTCTTGGTTCACTCTGTTCATCAAGAAATTATCTTGTTTTGGAACTCGATGTTCACCAATGGTGCCTCACCAGCCAAAAGTTGGAGGGCTATGATTGAAAAGACTCATCAAATTCTTGTCAAGACTCACAAGATACTTCACAATCTTTGAGAGAGGCGGAGAGAGAAACTCTATCAGAGGCTCCGACATCTTGCAGAGGAACTGAACAAGGGACTACCAATACCAAACAAGACTATAGAAAATCAGAGGCGTGCTAAGATATGAGGAATAAATTCAAAGGAACACCCTGCAAGTATAATCTAAAGATTGGTGAGCGGGTAAGGCCGACAAGCCAACTAAAGAAATGTGTGGCATCCTCAAGAGAAAGAAAACAAGCAACTATATTTCCCTTCTTCATAGGTGGCAATGGGATCGAATGCAAAATGGAAGAAGAAAACAATGATATTATTGTCAACCACTTTACTCAACTCCTAGGGCTTTCGAAGCCCCTTTCTCCCCACAAGCGGGATTGCATGGGGACCATCTTGAGAGTCTCTTCTTCGAGAATACTACATAATATAAAGTCTCTCCTTGATGCACCCATTTCAGATGATGAGATTCTCGAGGTTATCGATACGCTCCCCAATGGGAAAATCTTGAGTCCTAATGGCCTCACAAATGCATTTTTCAAGTATTTTGGATAGCTAGTGGGCACTCCATTGCACTTGGTTTGGCAAGAGGCATTGGATTTTGGTGCACTTCCCGAATGTCTAAACAATGGTGTCATCAAGCTTATCCATAGAAAAGGCAACAACAATAAGATTTAAAACTAGTGCCCAATCATAATGCTTCAAACTGGGTACAAGACTCTTGCAAAATTAATTTCCAACAAAATTTCTTACCACTTGAAGAGGTTGCTTCGTGAGGACCAAAAGGATTCATCAAGGGTAGATCAATACTAGAAGCTATTATGGATATTTGGGAAGTTCTCCATTTTGTTGAAGAGTTCAAGAAAGATGTGGCATTCCTTAAAATGGACCTTGACAAAACCTACGACAGGCTAGAATGGGACTTTGTTCTCCAATCTCTTACAGAACTGGGCTTTAGTCAAACATTCACTAAGATGATTGCTACATTGTTGGGGAATGTGTCGACGCAAATAAATATGGGTGATCAATTATCGAAGACTATCATATTAAAATGCTCTATTAAGCACGGGTGCCCATTGGCCCCTATGCTTTTTGCTATTTCCATGAAGGGGCTCAGCCGTCTTGTGCAAGATCACATGGAAATGGACCATATTAAAGGTCTCTCTCTATCTCTTAACCATGGCCAAATGATGATGAGGCTATTTGCAGATGACTTGAATGCATTTGTGCATAATTATTTGACAAAAATTGAAGCCTTTTGAGGGTCCCTTGGCACATTCTGTGAGGCATCTGGTTCCAAAATAAACCACTCAAAACCCACTTTCAGAGACGTAATTGGACCTCCACCCCAACTCCTAGTTGACCATGCCTGCCAAATTATGCCCAAGGGTCTGGTCTTTTGCCTACTTGGTATTCCAATAGGCTTTCGTGTCTCAATGGAGTAGCAATGGAACTGGGTCCTTTCAGAACTAGGAAACAAGTTAGCATATTGGTAGGTCATGCAAATCAACCTCATAGAGTGTGGCATGGTAATTAATAACTTCCTCATCTCCTCAATCATTTACTTTCTCTCTTGCTGGAGAACGAAGGATCAAGAGCTTAGCAAATTGGGAAGAATCTACAAAAGCTTTCTTTGGATAGGCGACCACAATAGAAGGAGGCTTCCCAAAATTAAATGTTCTACCTACATCAGCCAAAAGGATTGTGGAGGTCTAGGCATCCTAGATATTGTAGGCATCGCTGACAAGTTGGCGGCAAAATGGATCATCAGGATTTGGTGCAACTATAAAACCTCTTGGGCCAAGCTCATTTTCAAGAACAAGAATGTGATTACACTAGTGGGCCTTCTTAGTTGGAAGGACTTGTGCCTCCTTGCCCTTTTATTCTCCCTGATTCCTGTTTCCCCTACAGGCGCGAATATTATCCACTCCCTCCAAAAGAGTTGGAGCAAGTTCAAAACACTTGTCAAAATCTCTCTCTCTCTCTCTCTCTCTCTCTCTCTCTCTCTCTCTCTCTCTCTCTCTCTCTCTCTCTCTCTCTCTCTCTCTCTCTCTCTCTCTCTCTCTCTCTCTCATTATTCAGGAAGTTCATCGAGCATAATATATGGCTAAATACTATAAGTACGATTTTCATTGTTTCTATATCATCTAAATTCTTTTGTTTTCATTGCTCACACACACATCCACATGCAAATATACACATATACATGCACATGCATGCTGTCGAAGAGATTTTCATCTCTATGGAACCCACAAAAATACTCTGATCATGTGGTCCATGTAATTTTCACTACAACATATGATGTAATTTTCACTACAACATATGAGGGGCATGCGGACGGTCCATGCCATGCATCAGTATGATTAGTGTAAATGCTTCGAAGGATCACATTAGGCATGTCGATGGTCACTACTCTCTTGAGGTCTTGCATCCTTTCACATGAGGTAAGAGAGAATCAGAAATTGAGTTTAGAATATAGGACCTAGCTCATGCATCCTTTGAGCACCAAGTTGTAAGCCTCTCTTGCTCTTTATGTGATGGTTTCCCTTTGCTTCTCATTGTTGGCATGACTTCATCTTCAAATATGTATCCAAATAGATTTCTTCCTTGAAGGTAGGCCTCCATCTTCAAAGACCAAGGTGAGTAGTTTTTTCTGTCCAATTTTTCAATTGTAGAAGGAAAACCATCTCCCATGTTGCTTTAATTATGCTCTGATACCACTGTGAGAAGAGATGGTGGATACTTCCAAAGATGTGGCTTGTGTTGGAAAAACCTACTCTACACCTGCTAGGATAATTCAAGAATATCAAGTAGACATCTTGTACTTGCTAAGGATGCATATAAACCATCCTAGTGCTTTGATTCAATCTCAAATTGATCCATAAAAATAGACAACTTAATTCAAAATAGATGACTTAAAACTTGCCATTTTGGGATGAGATGCACTTTGGAATTTCACTCAGAGCTCACAGCCTATAGAGCATTAACCAAAGATATTTTGCACGCTTTACGTTAGATATATAATGAATCTAAGGAAACAAATTTGATGAATTTTGATGAACCATACTAAGAGAAATAAGTTTATCAATCTAGGGGTGTCATCCCGAATTCTTAGGAGTTATCTTCTTGAATACATAGGTGAATTCAAATGAATCTAGATCATAGCGTAATGGACCAAATATGATGAAAATGAATACGATGCAAAGAAACATATGATGTTACCTACATCAATTTAAATCATTGCAAAAGACTAAGTATACACAAAGAAATCAATGATAGAAGTTGACTGAAAAATGAACATAGACCTATAGGAGTAGTTGAAGAGAACTCCAAGTTGTAGCTTGAAATGTCAATCTATATTACACATATACTACATGAGATGAATTAGCATGAGGCTTGAGAAGCATGAGCACAATGTG
Source organism: Ceratopteris richardii (assembly GCA_020310875.1). Taxonomy (NCBI): domain Eukaryota; kingdom Viridiplantae; phylum Streptophyta; class Polypodiopsida; order Polypodiales; family Pteridaceae; genus Ceratopteris; species Ceratopteris richardii. The sequence continues at coordinate 105,414,647 of CM035406.1, forward strand.
TGCTTTACAAATAGCATAATATTTGGACAAAATCTCCTCTGAATGTAGCACTAAAATCTACTCTTTCCATGACCAATTTTGAGTGTATATATAGAAGTATTTGAATTCAAACTTTGGAGGGATGCTACCTAAAAGTTCCATCAAGTTAGGGGAATCTTGGTTGATCAATCTCTCCTAACTATCCTCATGATTTGTGCCAACCAAGGCCATTATATTCTCAAGGGACTCAAAATTTGATGTAATTACTTTCATCTATTACAAGAGATAGTCTCTATGGATCCTCTAATCGAGAGTACAAACAATGTTATTATACCAGTGATTAATCAAGCACTAGGCTTGAATGAAAATGCAGCAGCACATAGTATGTTTCCCACTGCATTGTGTGTCGACGTGTGAAACAACATCATGGTAAAGCATTTGGATTATTAATGCCACTTCCCATGCCTAATGGACCAATGGAACAAATTTCTATGGATTTTATTACTGGTCTTCCTACAGCTTCATCACATAATGATATGATTTGGACAATTGTTGATAGGTTTAGTAAACAAGCATATTTCACTCCTTGTAAAAAGACTCTTTCTGCACCTCAAGCTGCTAAGTTATTTATTAAATGTATTTTTCCACATCATGTTTTTCCAAAAGTTATTTTTTTAGATCGAGATGTTCATTTCTGTAATCACTTTTGGTTGCATTATTTTAGAATTTAGGTTCCAAAATAGACTTCAACTTTGCATTTCATCCTGAAATTAATGGGCAAAGTGAAGCTACAAATAGTACTATTTTGGATCTATTATGTTGTTATTCTTTAGATAATCCAAGTAATTGGGATGAGAAACTCCCTTTAGTACAATTTGCATATAATAACACAACACATACCACTACTAAACATGCACCATATGAATTTGTGTATGGTAAAAAGCTTCCTATTCCCATGTCTATCACTCAAACTGACATACCTATGGTTGATTCTTTTGCACAAGATCATATTTCCATACTTCATGAGGTCCATGAGCACATTAAAAGAGTCAAGAATGCTCCATGTGTAATGTTAATAAGAAACGAGTAGCTAAAGAATTTAATGAAAATGATTTTGTATGGTTATGAATAATCAAAAGACGTTTGAAAAATATTTCACAACATCTTAAGGTTAGACTTGCACCACATTATTATGGACCTTTCCGTAATATTCAAAAAAATTAATTAGAATGTTTGTAGATTAGATATAACTTCTCATTGGAATAAACATAATTCTTTTCATATCAGTTTACATAAAACAATTTAAAGGAACATTACCACTCACTCCTATTTTAGATGATCCTCCTTTACTTGAAGAGGATGCTGAAATTTTATTTCCAAAGATATAATTGATTATGATGTTGCTACTACACGCACAGGTAACCAATATCATAGATATTTGGCTAAATATAAAAATCACTCACTTGAAGAATCTCAATTGATTCATAAGACATCACTAACTCCACATTATGACCATTTGATTTCTGCTTATCATTCATAATCACATTAAATTCTAGTTTTCCATTTCCATGCATGTGGTTTTTACATGGAACATGTTTATGATTGTTTGATGATGAGACATGTGACTGGCCATCCATGTCTATTTTATTCTTATCAATTGAGGTCAGTTGCTCGTCAATTGGGAGGCATGTTATACTTTATGGAATAACGGAATGTTAAACGGATTTTAATGCCTTCAGGTTTTCAATGTGTTTTGTGTTTTGATTTAGCAGGTGAATATCCATGAAGGTCTTAATGCACTTATTCAAATGTTTTTGGAGATATTTAGAAGAATATTTAGAAGATAGTATTTGAGTTATTTTTGTAAAAATAATAGATCACTTTAGAAAGCGACATTCTTGTAAAAATAGTAGATTATGATTTTGTAAATAAAGCAGATTTTTATAAAAAAGCATGCTTTTCAAACTACTGCCCTCATGTATCTTGTATACAAGATGTAATAAGAAATACCTATAAATACACATGCTCTAATAGAATCATCCATCAGAGTATGTGAAGGGAGATTGTACCCAATCTAGTGTCAATTCTCTTGTCTCTTTCTATTTTGTGATTACTTTTGTGAGATTTTGTTTCTGTACTATCCTTTGCATATGTGTGTTTGCATGACCCGAAGGTCGCTTTCTAAAAATTTCATTCTCTAAAAATGTCGTTTTTGTAATCTACTATTTTTACAAAAAATCACTTTCTAAAAGCATCTATTATTTTTACAAAAAATAAATTAAATACTATCTTCTCAATATTCATCTAAATATCTCCAAAAATATTTGAATAAGTCCATGCACATTCACACCCTCATAAGTCATCACCTACTAAATCAAAACAAAAAACACATTAAACACCTCAAGGCATTAAAGTCCATTTAACATTCCATTATTCCATAAAGTATAACACATAATAGATGCATATGCATGCATGCATACACACATATACATAGACACTTACATACATATACACACACACACTCATATATATACATACACACTCACACCTATACATACACACTCACATACATATACACACACTCACATATATTCATACACACTCACACCTATACACATACACTCACATTCATGCAAACACACTTATATATGTTTTAGGTCTAGGTCTTTAGGATTAGGCTTGTAGGTTTTTTACATACATACAATAAAGTTAAATATATATAATTAAATATATAAAAAATAAGTTCTTTGGATTTTTAGGTATATAATCAAATATATAAACAATAGGATTTTTAATTAAATTAAATATATATAAGAAAAAAATTTGAATATGTAAATAAATATATATGTATAAAATAGGATTTTAGTATAGATAATTGAATATGAAAAGAGCTAGTGTTTTAAATATATAAATTAAATATATATAATTAAATATATAAAAATAGGATTTTAGGGTTTTCTATTGAATTCAATATTTATAATTAAATATGTAAAAAATAGAGTTCAAGGTTTAATATTAACATATATAATCATATACTTATAAAAATTATGAAAACTTAGGCTTTTTACACATGCATACACACATATACACATATACAAATAGGATTAGGGTTTAGGTCTTTAGAATTAGGGTTTTTAGGTTGTTTACATATGCATAGATACATATACAAACATAATACATATACACATACACATATATATACACATGCATACAAACATATACATGTTTTAGGTCTAGGTCATTAGGTTAGGTTTTAAGGGTTTTTATGCATGCATACATGTATATACACATATGCATATATACACATATTATATATATACATGTACACATGTATATACACATGCATACACACATATACATGTTTTACCTCTAAGTCTTTAGGATTAGGCTTCTAGGTTTTTTACACATATATATAATCAAATATATAAAAAATAGAGTTTTAGGGTTTCTTAATTAAATTAAATATATATAAGAAAAAAAATGATTTTAGTATATACAAATAAATATGAAAAGAGCTGTTTTAAATATATCAATTAAATATATATAATTAAATATATGGAAATACAGTTTTAGGGTTTTTTATTGAATTATATATATATATAATTAAATATATAAAAATGTGAGTTTAAGGTTTAATATTAAAATATATATAAATATATTTACAAAAATTAGGAAAACTTAGGTTGTTTACACATGCATACACACATAGGATTAGGCTTTAGGTCTTTAGGATTAGGGGTTTTAGGTTGTTTATACATGCATACATACATATACACGCATAATACATACACACATACAGATATATATACACATGCATACAGACATATACATGTTTTAGGTTTAGGTTGTAAGGATTAGGGTTTTAGGTCTTTTACACATGCATACAGATATACACATATACACATAGGATTATGGTTTTAGGTTGTTTACACATGCATGCATACATACATACACGCATATACACACATAATACATTTACATACACATGTATATACACATGTATATACACATGTGTACATATATATACAAGTTTTAGGTCTATGTCGTTAGGATTAGGGTTTTAGGGTTTTTACACATGCATATATATATATATATATATATATATATATATATATATATATATATATATACATATAATACATATACACATACACATGTATATACACATGCATACACACATATACATGATTTAGGTCTAGGTCTTTAGGATTAGGTTTTTAGGTTTTTTGTTTAATATTAACATATATAATCATATATTTATAAAAATTAGGAAAAAGCTACAATATATAATCAAATATATATATAAAATAGGATTAGTGTTTTTAGGCTTTTTACACATGCATACACACATATACACATATATACACATACATGTACACATACACATGCATATACACATAGATACACATATATACATATTTTAGGTGTGGGTCTTTAGGATTAGGATTTTAGGTTTTTTACATAAATACAATAAAAATAAATATATATAATTAAATATGTAAAAAATAGGTCTTCAGGATTTTTAGGTTATTTACATATATATAATCAAATATATGAAAAATAGGGTTTTAGGGTTTTTAATTAAATTAAATATATATAAGAAATATTTAAGAAAAAAAAGGAAAGGACTAATTTTTTAAATATATAAATTAAATACATATAGTTAAATATATAAAAATAGGGTTCTAGAGTTTTTTATCATATTATATATATATAATTAAATATATAAAAATTAGAGTTTTAGTTTTAATATTAACATATATATATAATGATATATATACACATGCATACACACATATACATGTTTTAGGTCTATGTCTTTAGGATTATGATTTTTAGGTTTAATAAGGAAAATTAGGTTTTAGAATTAAATGTTCAAACATGTCGACATGGTATCAGATGGCATCTTTGGATCTAGAGGAGAGAATGGCATGTCCTTGCACTTAATGCAAGTATCAAATTTATCAAAAACGACGGACTTGTATTGCACATGTTAGAGAATATGGATCCTTTGATAAAAATCGACTACAAAACCTACGCTACCATTTGCATGGTCCCCCTGGTGAGCAGGTGGATCCAAAGGACATTGCACTGGTAACCTCTTGTGGATAGAAGAGTATTGACATATTTAGGTATTGATGTGTGTGAACACACTAGGACCATCGAGGCACTTTTTTCCCTCTTTAAGAGGTTTTTTTCCCCTCGGCTTGTATATATGCCTATTGCCCTAATGCGTTACTTATCTTTGTACATTCAAGTGGTAATATATTGAGTATAGTGTGTTGTGCTCCAAGCTTCTCCTTCTTCCTTGTGTTGTTTGCATGCTTCTACAGATGTCTAACTCCAACAATAGGTATCAGAGCAAGTTTTCTCTTCATCCAGGGCATCGTGGATACTCCTCTGGTCACAATCTTAGAATGGCACAAAAATTGGTAAGCATACTCAAGGTGATTAGGAGATCAAAACAACTTCGCTCTCTGGTGCCAAAATCGTGATCTGAGCTCGTTTCGGCCTCCAAATACACTATCACAGTGCTTATGTAGGCTATTTCATCTTTTTGTGCCAAGGATATGTATAGGTTTTGCTTCTCCAATATAAGCATCTCAAAGTCTGCTACAGGTCTAGTAGAACTTGACATGGTAGTTCTGATCAACTTTTTGAGATACAGTCATTTCTCTACATCAAGGTATTTTAGTTAGTGGCCATGGCTAAAAGTAGTGATGTATTTCGTATGTTGGCTAGTGAGGATAAGTTGCATGGTACGAATTACCCATTATGGGCTTATGATGCATCATGTATTCATCACAAAAGGACTCTGGAATATTGTGTAGGGTGTTGAAAAACGTCCTATTACACCTGCAAATACAGGTATTGAAGCTGATGCAGATGGTGTTGAAGATGATGATATTCTTCAAATTCCTGTTCATGTTACAGTTCCTACTACACCTATTGCAGAGCAAATTTATAGGGATGGCAGAGATTCTCATGCACATGCATTGATAGCCTTGTCTATCAAACATGCCATTAGTCCTTACATTCACTCTTGCAAAACAGCAAAGGATGCTTGGGATACACTTACCACTTTATACCATGCAAGGTATGAGGCTCGTGTTGCTTACCTCCGAAAACAGTTGGAGAGTGAGCACATGAATGAAGATGATTCTATGGATAGTTTTCTGATAAAGATCAAAGACTTGAAGGAACATTTGATTTTTGTTGATGACGTTATACCAAATAGTTCACTTGTGCAGACCGTTTTGAATGGACTTCCTAATTCATATCAGATTTTTGCATCTACTCTTCATTTGATGATGAAAGGCAATCCAAATGCCTTGAAATTTGAAGAGTTAGTCTCTGTTGTATTGCGAGAAGATCAGTCTAGATAGAACATGACCATTATGTGTGTTGTAGATCAAGCTTTCCTGGCTAGTCAGAAGGGCAAAGGTAAATGGAGCTCACATACTAGTAAGTAGGAATCTACAAATGCTATATATTCAAAGAAAGAAGACAAAGATGAGAAGAAGTCAAAAAAGCAGAACTATAAAGGAAACGATCATGTCATAAAGAACTATAAAAAATTGGCAAGAAAAGAGGCAAAGAAAAAAGAGGTTGGAATGGTTCTTGGACAGGCCCCTGCATCGAAAACAGAGTCTGCTAATCTTGTGCAAGATGAAGAATGGGCATTTACTACTATTTTTAGTTTTGAACCATCTTCTCATGAGCAGTGTATGTCTGTAGTAGACTAAAATCCTTGGTACTTTGATAGTGGGGCAACCAAACATATCACCTCGTAGCGCAGTTTCTTCACTTCACATAAGCCTACCCCTATAGGGAATACTATCACATGTGCCAACAACTCCTTTTATCTTGTTATGGGAGTTGGTAAGATCATTCTGACTACTACTGATGGTAGTTCTTTTACATTGTCAGATGCTTTATTTGTGTCAGGGATGAAGAAGAATTTGTTATCACTTTCTGCAATAGCCAAGATTCACTTGGTTGTGAAATTTGTTGATGACAGATGTACACTTCATGATCTATCAAAAGAGCAACATGATTATTTCTTTTGGCATTTTATGTCATGGGCTGTATAAGATATGTGAATGATTCAACATGTGCAATACATGATTCTTAGGCTATGTCAGATGCAAAGCTTTGGCATGCATGCCTATAGAAATCTTAAATAGTTTCCTCTATGCCCAAACTCTAAGCACCCGGTAAACATGTTTGTGAAGGCTATATTTTGGCCAAAATACAGCATTCAACATTCCAAAAAGATGGTTCATTGCAGCTTTTTCAAAGTGATGTCTATGGTCCTATGTAGATACCTTCTTTTGGGAACAATCTTTACTTTGTGACTTTTAATCAATGATTTCTCCATGCATGCATGGGTGTATCCATTGAAAGCAAAGTCGGAAGTGTTTATGTGCTTCAAACACCTTTTGGTTTTGGCTGAGAATCTGTTAGCATGTAAAATGGGCACCCTTTGTTTTGTTCAAGGGAGGGAATATATGTCTTCTGACTTTAATGCATTTCTGGCTAAACGTGGGATAAAACATCAATGTATACTGCCATATACACCTCAATAGAATGGAGTTGCTGAAAGGAAGAACAGGTCACTCATCGAGATGGTGAGGTGTATGGTCAAAAGACAGGCCTTACCACATAGTTTCTAGCTTGAGGTTGTCATGTGTGCAGCATATGTACTTAATAGGTGTCCCACTAAAGCATTGCACTCTATCACTCCATCTGAGGCTTGGCATGGCCGTAAGCCATCTTTTGCTCACTTGCGTATTTTTGGTTGTCTGGCATATGCATTAGTTCCTAAAAAACATCGTAGTAAGTTGGATAATAAAGCGGTGAAATGTATTTTTGTTGGGTACAGTTTGGAAAGCAAAGGCTATCGTCTATATCATCCACAACTAAATGCATTCTCGTTAGTTGTGATGTTGTTTTTGTGGAAGATGCTATTCAGCCATTATTTTCATGTAGCAAGGAGACATCTGGTAGCTCCAAAGACACATATGATACTTTGCTACCTCTTTTTACAAGTGGAGAGTCTGGTGTTGGTCCAAGTGAGGCAACTTCTCAGCCTTTATAGGTTTCATGTGATGATGCACGTCATTCCATTTTTTATGCATATTTACATGATGCACTTGTTGATGAGAGAGCTGATATTGAGGAGGCAAAAACTATGACAAAATGGCTTGTGTAGATTTTGCACCATAGCAAATTACATGCACCTCTGTCATATCGTATTTGTTCAGGCTCTCATAGTCTCTCTTTTGCATCAGATTGCTATGTTATAGCTGCCTCTAGTGTCTGTGATGAGAATGAGCCTGTTTCATTTGATGAAACACAAAATTTAGAAAATTGGATGGGTGCTATGCAATCTGAATATGATGCTATATTGAAGAAGGGTAACTGGTCTTTATGTGACTTGCCTCCTGGTAGAAAGGCCATTGGCACTAAGTGGGTATACAAGTTGATGTGTATGCCTGATGGAATAGTCGACAGGTATAAGGCTAGGCTTATTGCAAAGGGTTATGCATAGGAAAGAGGCATTGATTTTGATGAGACCTTTGCACCTACATGCGGAATGACTATTGCTCATAGCATCTATGCACTTGTAACTCATCATGGATGGAATGTACATTATTTAGACATTAAAAATGCATTTTTGAATGGTGACTTACATGAAGAAATGTACGTTTTTGAGGCCCATGGCTTTGTGTAGAAAGGGCATGAAAATGCGGTGTGTAGGTTAAAGAAGGCATTATATGGTTTAAAGCAACTACCACATGCTTGGTATGAAAAGATACACGCCTATCTGATTGCACATGGTTTTGAGAGTAGTCGAATTGAGAGCACTTTATATGTTAAGTATGCAAATGATGTGTTTCTTTTTATTTTTGTGTATGTTGATGACATGTTGCTCATTGTTCCTCATGAGAAGCATATTGTTGATTTCAAGGCTGATTTGCATGCCTCATTTGCGATGTCCAATTTGGGGCATTTGCATCATTATTTGGGCCTTCAGTTTATGCAAGTTGATGGCGGAATAGCTTTGTGTCCAACAACATATACTGACACATTATTGCAATGTGTAAAACTGCAAACTTATTGCCACTCCTATGGAGACAGGTTTATGATTGAGTCTTCATGATGTTGGAGATGCATTTGATGTTGTTCTCTATCAGCAAGTTGTTGGATGCTTGATTTACTTATGCATTACTCGACCAGATATTGGGTTTGCTATCTCATAGATGAGCAGGTTTATGCATTACCCACATGTCAAGCATTGGTAGGTGGTCAAGCACATCTTTCGTTATTTGAGTGGTACCCGACTACTTGGATTGTTTGATCCCAAGGGGGGATCACTACCACCAAATTTACATGCTTTTTTTTACTCTGGTTGGGATGGTTGCTATGACACTCATGTGTCCACTAGTGGCCTTTTTTCATGCTTGGTATCTTGGCTGAGCAATAAGTAGCCTATTGTGGCCACTTCTAGTTATGAGGTTGAGCATAAGGTAGCTTTCACAACAACTATTGAGTGTGTGTGGCTCAGATGCCTCATGGTTGATTTGGGTGTTGGTCAGTCTTCTGTCACCACCATCTTCATTGACAGTGAGAGTGCATTGGCAATTGTGAGGAACCCTATGTTCCATGCTCGCGCTAAATGCATTGAGGTGCATTATCATTATGTGAGGGAGAGGTTCTCTACTAGAGAGATCAGCTTGGCATATGTGCCCATGCAGGAGAATATTGTAGACCTTTTCATGAAGGCTCTGACTAGGGAGAAGTTTGAAGCTTTCTGCAAAGCTTTGGGCTTACTTCCTTTTGTGGATTGATTCCACACAGCTTAGCATTCCCTTATACAGGAGTTCCAACTCCTTGTTCACTAGGTATTTGCTGATATATTTAGGTAGTGATGTGTGTGAACACACTAGGACTGCTAGGGCACTTGTTTCCCTATTTAGGAGGTTTTTTCCCCCAGCTTGTATATATGCCTATTGCCCTAATGGGTTACTTATCTTTGTACATTCTAATGGTAATACATTCACTATAGTGTGTTGTGCTCCAAGCTTCTCCTTCTTCCTTGTGTTCTTCACGTCCTTCCATAGACATCTAACTCCAAAAAAGAGAATAAAGAGGGAGGTAGAAGTGCAAGGTACTGGTAGCATTACACAGAATGAACACATGGAAGAAATGCTCGAAGCATTTTATGAGATGGACAAAGATCACGATGGTGGAGAAGATGTATGGGGTTTAATGGACACAACAAAATTTCCATGATCAAAAGTTGATGAAGAATATGAGGACATGCAAAGACTAGCCTATTTACCACTGTACACTAGGGCAAAGATATATGTACTATGTGTGTCACTCGTGATGCTCAATCTTCAATCCATTTATGGATGGTCAGATAGTAGTTTCTCTTAATTGTTCAAATGATTTGAAGTAAACTTTCATTGTTGTATCAAAATAACTTTACTTACTAATATCATTCTAATTGCTTATTGTAGGCCTCTTAAAGATCCATTTCTGCCAAATGGCAATGACATGCTTCTAACATGTGGAGATGCAAAAAAACTTTTACAATCCATTGGAATGGACTATGCCAAGATTCATGCTTGTGTGAATGATTGCATTCTCTTTCGGAATGAGTATGATCATCTCCACATATGTCCAAAGTATGGAGTGAACAGGTTTAGAGAAGACCTTGTGGGCGAACGAGTCCCTACATATCATTCCAAGAATTAAGAGTATATTCAGATGCAAGTCCATAGCTGAGTTAATGTCATGGCATGTAAAGAGCAAGTCTATAGATTGTGTAATGCAAGTGTGTGCTAAATCTGATGAGTGGAAACAAATAGATAGTAAGTGGCTAGATTTTGCTAGTGAGCCTCAAAACTGTCGTATAGACCTAGCTATGGATGCAATAAATCCATTTGGTTTATGCAGCTCTTCATTGTGCACATGGCATGTATGTTTGGTCAACTATAACATCCCAACATGGCTAGGCACAAAAAAGGGTCATTTATTATTATCTCTTATTGTGCTAGGTAAGTATAAGGTAAAAAACATGGATGTATACCTTGCACCACTTATGGAAGAGTTGCATACTTTATGGGATGGGATTATTGTGCACGACATTTCTCAACCTATAAGAAGATGAGACATGCAAGTTCAAGGTATACTTGTGTGGATGATGCATGATTGGTCTGGTTATGGTGAATTTTTAGGTTTATCAATATTAGGTTACCATGCTTGTCTCATATGCAAACCATGACTCGAAGCATGCTACTCCAAAGCACTTCAAAAAAATGTCTATGAAGGACATCATAGATATTTTCCTAAGGGCGAATTGGCCAACAAGCCTAACGCCAAATGAAAACAAGTGATTGGAAGCAATTGTAGAAATCAAAAATACCAGTCGATAGCATGAAACAATTGTTGATCTTTCATGAACTTTCTTATTGGAGTGTGTTATTGATCAATCATTTGGTAGATCCGATGCATATTTTCAAGAATGTGGGAGAGATTCTCTGCAAGCCTTTGATGGAAAAGAAAGAAAGCAAAGAAAAAGGGATGAATTGGAAGAACAAGGTCATATGCAAGAGTTGTGGGCAATTACTAAGCCCAACGAAATAGTGTCACTACCAAGAGCTCCTTGGGTGCTTTGCAAGATGGAAGAGCAATAAGTGAAGAAGGTGATTTTAGAGTTTCGGACACCTACTAGGTGCATGTTCTAAAGAGTGCCTTCACACAAAATGACAATCTCGAAGGGCTCAAGTCTCATGATTGGCACAAGTTTTTACAGTTTGTGCTCCTTGTAGCTTTAAAAGATTGCCTTTTGGAGGATGTGATAACAACAATTTATAAAATCAGTTCCTTGGTATGGTGGATCTCTTCTAAAGAGATAAAGTGAAATGGCATGGAGAGTGCAAAACTCAATGTTGTAGAGGTTGTCAGTATGGTAGAGAAATGTTTTTTCACAAGTACTCTCAGATGAATACCTGACATTTCAGGTTTCTGTTATTCATCTTTACATACGCGATCTCTGGCGTCTTCTGAAAAGCTTCTCTTCTCTCACTCTTTCTGACCTCTATATGCGCTCTATTTAACTGCGTGCTCTACTCACGCACGTTCTTGTTAGCACGCTTCCTCTATTATTCTTATGCACGTTCTCTCTTTATATACAGTTTGATTCGGTGTAAAGAACTCTAACAAACTCTGATTCTGGAAGATTTTGTGTTGTACATAACGGTCATGAATCTGTCCCTTCACTAAGACTTTTGATTTTCTGAATATTTTGATTCCGCTTCTCTTTATCTTTCTTTGTCTGTATGTCAAATTCGTGAGTGATTCTTCAAGAGCTCCCCCTCAATCACTAATTTGACTCTTCCTATCCTTCTTATATTTTCCTTTCTTTTATACCTGCCATTTCTTTGAATCTGCTTGTCTTTGTTCCATCCGAGCTCTTTGTCAAAATATCTGCAATCTGATCTTTTGTCGGAGTGTATATTATTTCTATCTCGTTCTCCATTACCTTTTCCCTCAGGAAATGATACTGAATTTCTATGTGCTTTGTTCTTGCATGAAGTATTGGATTTGCTGCAAGATACAACAAACTCATATTATCTCCATGTATGATAGGTATACCTTGATCAATACCCATGCTTTTGAATAAGGTCTGCATCCATATCACTTCTTTAGCTGCTTCTACAAATCCTTTATATTCTGCTTCTATTGACGATAAAGCGACTGTGTGTTGTTTCTTCGAACACCAGCTAACTAGCTTATCTCCTAGGTATATCATATACCCATGTGTTGATCTTTTGTCATCTTGACTTCCTGCCCAGTCTGAGTCACTGAATGCTTTCAGCTTTATATCTGATGTAAAAGGATAATATAATCCTTCTTTTATAGTTCTTTTGATATATCTAAGAACTCTTTGTCCTACAACCCAATGTTGATCCTTTGGACAATGCATGAACTGTGAGAGAACTCCCACTGCATAGCTAAGATCCGGTCGTGTTAGTATAGCGTAAATTAGACTTCCCACTAACGACTTAAACTCTGCACCACTATATTTGCTGAGTTTATGATTTGCTTCAAGCGGTGTTGAAGCTTCTCTGCAATTCTCCATATTAAACTTCTTCAGTAAATTTAGGAGATACCTTTCGTACGTAACATATACACCATGATCTGTGTATGTGATTTCCATTCCAAGAAAGTATGATAACTTTCCTAGATCACTAAACTTAAACTCCTTTTCAAGCAATCTCTTTACTTCTTTAATTCCTTCATCTGGGGTACCTGTGATTATAATGTCATCTACATAAATACAAATGTAGATCATACCTTCTTCTGTTCTCTTGATGAGTAGATTTGCATCTGCCTTCGAACTTTGGTATCCAAGTTCATTGAGATATTTCACAACCCTGTAATTCCAAGCTCTTGGAGCTTGCTTCAGTCCGTAAAGTGCTTTTCTTAATCTGCAAACAAAATTTGGGTATCTGGAACTTACAAACCCTTCCGGTTGTTCCATGTAGACTTCATCTGATATATATCCATTCAGAAATGCATTCTTGATATCCAGCTGACTTAGCTTCCATCCTTTCGATGCTGCTATAGCAATCACTGTCCTTATGGTTGACATCTTTGCCACCGGACTAAACATCTCATCATAATCTATGCCATGCGTCTGAGCATAGCCTTTGACAACCAGTCTAGCTTTGTATCTGGCTATCCTTCCATCTGCAAGTTTCTTAACCTTGAAAACCCATTTATTTCCGATTACTTTCTTACCATTTGGTTTCGGAACAAGTTCCCATGTCTTGTTCTCCTCTAGTGTGCTGAACTCTTCTTCCATTGCTTCTTCCCATTGCTTCTTGCCTTTAGCTTCATCATAGTTCTGAGGTACTTCATCATTTTTTACCATATATGCATAATTTTTCTGAGTTATGTACGAAGTATCATAAGAATACCTTGTTGGTTGTTTCCTTACCCTGTTTGACCTTCTTGGTTCAAACTCTTCATGTGTATCTGAATACACATCTTCATCAAATCCCTGTTCATCTTCATTTCTCATACCTAATCCGATCCTGGACGTACTTGCTTGCATATGATCTTCATCTCTATTCACCTATACAATTGATTTCCCTTTCTCTTTCCTTCTTATCTCTTCTTCAAATTCTTCTGTTGTATGACTTTGATCTGCATACCAGCTTTTCTGTTCATCAAATGTAACATCTCTGGAAACAGTAAACTGTTTTGTTAGAGGACTCCATAACCTGTAACCTATCTGCTTTTCATCATATCCAACGAACACATATTTCTCTGCTTTTGGTTCAAGCTTATGTCTGAGTTGTGACAGTACATAAGCATAAGCTACTGATCCAAACACTTTGCAATGATCAAGTGTTGGCTTCTTTCCCCACCAAGCTTCATAAGGGGTCATTCCATCTAAAGTTGTACATGGTAATCTGTTTACCAAGTATGTAGCTGTATTTACAGCTTCAGCCCAAAGATAATTTGGACAATCCTTTTCCTTTAGCATAGCTCATGCAAACTCAAGTAGAGTTCGGTTTCTTCTTTCTGCTACACCATTTTGTTGTGGTGTATAACTGCAGGTTATTTCTCTCTTAATACCTGCATTCCAAAGATAATCATTGAATTCTTGGGAGAAGTATTCTCCCCCTCCATCAGACCTCAGTCTCTTAAGCTTTCGACCTGTGAGTCTTTCATCATATGCATGAAAATGCTTGAAGGTTTCAAATACTTCTGATCTTTCCTTCAAAACATATAACGTTATCCATCTTGTAGCATCATCAATGAATAAAACATAATACCTTGAGCCACTGATTGATCCTTCTTTTGTTGGACCCCATACATCTGTATGAATGAGTTCAAGTACTCCGTCATGTTTGAATCCTTTCTTCTAGAAAGGTAACATGTGGGCTTTTCCCATCTGACATGCTTCGCACTTGTGAATCATGTGTTGGTTCTATACATTCGGTAATCCCAGTAGTGAATGATTCGAAATCATAGCTTTAATTCCTTTTTCATTAAAATGACCTAATCTCTTATGCCAGAGATCAAGTTCTATAATCACCTTTTCACCATGTGTGAGCAACGCTTGACCGATGTTCCCTTGTACTCTTAAAGTAAAGAGTCTACCTTCCTTCTTACCAGAGACAATCTGATTATATCCATTCTTGGGATCTTCTACAAATACTCCTTCATTTGTAAATTTGACCTGAAAACCTTTCTCAACTATCTCTCCTACACTAATTAAATTTTTCGGTATTCTCGGAACGTACAAAACATTGGTTAGCAAATCTGCTCCACTCTTACATTTCACTTTTCCAATTGAATGTACACTATGCCTCGTATTGTCACCTGTTTGAACAGTATGACTGGAACTACCTTTTTCCAATTCTGACATCAGTTTTATATTTCCTGACAAATGATAAGAACATCCAGAATCAATGTAAAATACCTTTAGATCTTCGTTATTTGATGTGCCAATTGAGTTCATCATCAATGACGTATGGCTTTCATTCTGTGTATCATTTGCGTAATTGTTGTAGGTGGTGTTGTAGGATTGATTCTGTCCCCAACTTCTTGCTCCACCTCTACCATAGCCTCCTCTTTGATTCTGTCTACCTCTTTGAAAGTTATTCTGATATCTTCCGCTTCTGCCTCTGCTCTTATTGTTCTGATTTTGATTTGATCCTTGTTGATTGTGCCAGTAATCATGAGCCAGATGATTACTTAATCCATAGATCCAGCAAGCCTTCTTGTTGTTATTCTGGCTACCTCTTCCTCTTCCAAAACCTCTTGCTCTTCCTCTATCGGTGCCTTTACCTTTTTCATAATAAGCCTGAGAACTCGACTCTTCTTCATCTTTTGACTTACCTTTGTCTGCTTTCTTCTTGTTCTTCATGTACATTGCAAAACTTTGTCCTTTATCTCCATCTCCTTTCAGGTCTTGCTCATATGTGAGCATCAAACCAAGCAACTGATTTAAATCTGGTACAAAATGATTTAAAGAAAGTTCAGTTCAGAGTACGAAAGGTTTCCACCTTTCATCTCCTCTCAAACCTGTTAGCAATTGCGCTATCAATCTGTGATCTTCGACATCGTCATTTATGGATCCAAGACTATATAGTCTACTAGATCCTTCATCTTAGTAACATAGTCACTAATGCTTTGATTCGACTTCTTTTTGAACGTTGTGAATTCGGACCATAAGCTAGCCTTCCTAGCTTTTGTAGTATTTTGGAAATGATCTTCCAACGCACTCCATATGTCCTCCGCTTTCTCCAGACCTCTAATGTGCGGTAGTAGATGGTCTGTAACGGTATTATAAATGTAAGCTCTTGCCGTTGCATCTTTCTTCTGCCACAGCTTCAAGGCTTCTAATTCTTGTTTTTCCGGTTGACTATCATCTTCGAAACTCGGCTTCTTTTCTTCTCCGATCACATACATCATTAAGTCCTTACTCATAAGTAAGGCTTCCATGCGCATTACCCATGCGCGATAATTATCTCTGTCCAATTTATCGATTTGGACATGATCTGCCATGATCTTCTTGTTTCTGTTACTTCTGGTGACCTTTTGAGAATCTTTCTGCTCTTCAGAATCTTTCTGCTCTTCAGAATCTTTCTCATTCTGAAACCACTTGTGTGGTTAACCCGAGCTCTGATACCACTTGTTGGTGATTAACTCGCTCTGATACCACTGATGGTACTATAGCTACGACTACCACTTTCGGTATGGTAGCACAGATACCACTGTTATGGTCGACGTGGCAAAGACTTGAACTTTGTCAAGTCTGTGGAATTCGCTGCGCCACCGAAGAGGGCTAAGCTAGAGTGATATTAGAACACCTCTATAATCAGCAGTAGCTTTGTCGCTCAAACATATAAGACTGTGTTTTGAATTTACTGAAATTCAACCGGAACTTCACCGGACTGTCACCAGACTGTCACCGTAATTATACCGGAATCTTACCGAAATCAACTCCTATTCTGTTTGTAATTACTTCAAGTGATTATACAAGAAGTAAGGAAGTGATGCGTGAACTTCCTTTACTGAGTGAACACTTTCTGAAGTTTAAGAAAAAACTTCTCCGGTTCAGAATGTCTCTTTTCGGTCAGACTTTGTACTGTGTGTACATATCCATTTCATTGAAATCTTTGATGAACTGATAGTAGAGATGTCTAGCTATAAGATAAGCTATCTCTCATACAAAGCTTTAATTTATTCTGCGAGATATACTTCGTTGTTCTACCAGAAAACACGTTTCCTAAGAAAATTGTAACTGACCGAAAATTATGTTTACTGAGAAAATAACTGTTAACGAACTTTATACCGTAACATGAAAATTCTCAGGTTTCTTCACATACGAAGAATGCGCACAAACTTCCACATGAATATGTGTTTTCTATTAGAGAAGATGTGTACAAAACTAGCTTGGCCTCATCTTGCTCAAGCTATGGAAACTCTCCTACACTGAGTAGTTTCTTCTTACCATCTCTCTCAGATGAATACCTGACATTTCAGGTTTCTGTTATTCATCTTTACATACGCGATCTCTGGCGTCTTCTGAAAAGCTTCTCTTCTCTCACTCTTTCTGACCTCTATATGCGCTCTATTTAAACTGTGCGCTCTACTCACGCACGTTCTTGTTCGCACGCTTTCTCTATTATTCTTATGCACGTTCTCTCTTTATATACAGTTTTCTTTGGTGTAACGAACTCTAACAAACTCTGATTCTGGAAGATTTTGTGTTGTACATAACAGTCGTGAATTTGTCCCTTCACTAAGACTTTTGATTTTCTGAATATTTTGATTCTGCTTCTCTTTATCTTTCTTTGTCTGTATGTCAAATTCGTGAGTGATTCTTCAACACTTATTACATGAAAGCAATGGTTGAATAGCATCTTCCACAAAGACAACATCACGGCTAACACAGAATGTGTTTAGTCTGTGGATGATAGAGACGATAGCCTTTACTTTCAGAACTGTACCCAACAAAAATACATTTTACTGCCTTATCATCCAATTTTCTGCGATGTTGTTCAGGCACTAATGCATATGCCAAACAACCAAAAACACGCAGATGAGCAACAGATGGATTGTGGTCATGCCAAGCCTCATATGGAGTGATAGACTGCAGCGCTTTAGTGGGACACCTGTTCAGTACATATGTTGCACACATGACAGCCTCAAGCCAGAAACTATGTGGTAAAGCCTGACTCTTGACCATGCACCTCGCCATCTCCATGAGTGACCTGTTCTTTTGTTCAGCAACTCCATTCTGTTGAGGTGTATATGGCACTGTACACTGGTGTTTTATCCCACGTTCAGCCAGAAATGCATTAAAATCTGAAGACATATATTCCCCCCCTCGATCAAAACGGACGGTGCCCATTTTACATGCTGACAGATTTTCAGCCAAAACCAAAAACTGTTTAAAGCACATGAACACTTCGGACTTTGCTTTGAGTGGATATACCCATGCATGCTTGGAAAAATCATCAATGAAAGTCAGGAAGTAAAGGTAATTCCCAAAAGAGGGTGTCTGCATAGGACCACAGACATCACTATGTACAAGCTGCAATTTCTGCATAGCCCGAACTGAACCATCTTTTGGAAAGGAGGAATGCTGCATTTTGCCCAAAATACAGCCTTCACATACATGTTTTCTAGGTGCCTCAAGCTTTTCGCAAAGAAGACACCATATCAGACTTTTGCAAGCGTAGCAAACTAGCAAAATTCAGATGACCAAAGCGTGCATGCCAAAGCTTTGCATCTGACATAGCCTGAGAATCATGAACTGCACATGCCGAATCATTCAAAGATCTTTCATAGTTTATGAGCTTATACAGCCCACGACATAAAATGCCAGAAGCAATAATCACATCGCCATTTGATAGATCATGAACTGTACATCTGTCATCAACGAATTTCACAACCAAGCCAATCTTGGCTAATGCAGAAACTGATAACAGATTCTTCTTGATCCCTGGCACAAATAAAGCATCTGACAAGGTGAAAGAACTACCATCAGCAGTAGTCAGAATGATCTTACCAATTCCCATAACAGGATAAGAGGAGTTGTTGGCGCATGTGACAGTATTCCCTGTAGGGGCAGGCTCGAGTGAAGAGAAGAAACTGCACTACAGGGTAATATGTTTGGTCGCCCCATTGTCAAAGTACCAAACATCTGAGTCCACTGCAGACATGCACTGCTCATGAGAAGATGGGTCAAAACTGCAAACAGTAGTAAACGCCCATTCTTCTTCCTGCACAAGATTAGCAGACTCTGTTTTTGGTGTAGAGGCTTCTAAAACAACCATTCCAGCCTCCTTTTTCTTTGCCTCTTTTGCAGCCAGTTTTGGACAGTTCTTTATGATATGATCATTCCCTTTACAGTACTTGCAAAACAATTTCTGCTTTTCTGAAGAGCTCCATTTTCCTTTGCCCTTCTGACTAGCCAGGAAAGCTTGATCTGCAACACACATAATGGACATGTTCTGCCTGGACTAATCTTCCTGCAACAGAACAGAGACTAACTCCTCAAATGATAAGGCATTCGGATTGCCTTTCATCATCAACCGAAGAGTAGAAGCAAAACTCTGATATGAATCAGGAAGACCATTCAGAACGGTCTGCACAAGTGAGCTATCTAGTATAACCTCATCAGAAGAAATCAACTATTCCTTCAAATCTTTGATCTTTGTTAGGAAACTGTCCATAGAATCACCTTCATTCATGTGCTCACTCTCCAACTGTTTTCAGAGGTAAGCAACACGAGCCTCATTCCTAGCTTGGTACAATGTGGTAAGTGTATCCCAAGCATCCCTAGCTATTCTACAAGAGCGAATATGAGGAATAATGGCACGTTTGATAGACAAATCTATCAATGCATGTGCCTGGGAATCTCTGCCATCCCAACGAATTTGCTCTGCAGTAGGTGCAACAGAAATAGCAGCACGAACAGGAATCTGTGGAATATCATCTTCGACACCATCTTCATTAGCTCCAGCACCTATATTTGCAGTACCTGTCGTTACAGGTGTAACAGGACGTCTTTCAACACCCTACACAATGTTCCACAATCCTTTTGCAACCAAAACATGTTGCATCATATAAGCCCATAATGGGTAGTTGGTACCATCCAACTTATCCTCAACAGCCAACATACGGAATACATCACTGCTTTCAGCCATGGCCGGTGACTAAAATACCTTGATGCAGAAAATTGACTGTATCTCAAAAAGTTGAACAGAACTGCCCAGATGAGTTTTGCTAGACCTGTCGCAGACTTCGAGACGCTTAAACTGGCGAACAGAAACTGGTATATACCTTTGGCACAAACAGACGAAATAGCCTGCACAAGCGTTGTGATAATGCGTTCGGAGGCCAAAACGAGCTCAGATCGCGATTTAGGCACCACAGAGCGAAGATGTTTTGATCTCGGAAACACGCTGAGTATGCTCACCAAAATTCGTGCGATTCTGAGACTACAAACGGAGGAGTGTCGACGGCGCCCTAGATGAAGCGATGACCTGCTCTGATACCAATTGTTGGAGTTAGACGTCTGCAGAAGCACGCGAACAGCACAAGGAAGAAGAAGAAGAAGCTTGGAGCACAAACACACAATACTGAATGTATTACTAGAGAATGTACAAAGATAAGTATCCCATTAGGGCAATACGCGTATATACAAGCCGGGGGGAAAAAACCTCCTAAAGAGGGAAAAAAGTGCCCCAGCAGTCCTAGTGTGTTCACACACATCACTACCTAAATATATCAACATCTTCCATCTTTATGACTACACTAGGACCGCCTTTGCAGCCATCTCCTAGTGGTTGTAGTAGTCAACGTATGTGTTCAACACCTCAACATGATACAAGTATTGGTTGAGGTCATGCTCTCGAGGAGGAGGTTCGAGTAGTGGATCTACAGGTGGCTCTGGAGGAGGCAGATGTTGTGGAGGCAGTGCAATGGATGTTGTGTCTCCCACTTCTACTCTTAGAGTGAGTACCTTAGATGTAAGTACACCATGTGGTACACCACGAACACCTTGGGATGCTCATGACCATGAGAACTCCAAGGTGTATAGTATACGTGATGGAGCTCCAGTGATGGATGCACTCGAAAAGGCCATGCATCAGTGCATACGATAGCTTTGTTCCATAGAATTTGGACACTCGGTCATGTTGAAATGGAGTGAATAGGATAAAGATCATAAAAAGTATATCACAGAGACGATCTATCAAGAGTTTCGCCAACACATGGACATCTTATTGTCAGCTCAAAGTGGATTTAGCACACCACGGAGGTTATGTCTCATCGACAATATGAGGCTTGTGGTGCTTTCAAAGCAAGCTTACCAAAGCCTGTATGGTTAGATGTTGAGGAGTGGGATATGATTCACGATGAGCAGTAGCAGAATCTTGACTAATATTGCCAAGAGCAAGATGTAGAAGCCACACAACTAGATACGATCCAACCCTCGTATTTGGGTAGCAGCGGATATGGAATCGCATCACGATTTTGAAAGTATCATGTTGATTATTGAATTTGTTTTTGTTCAGAATGTCATGTATGTTCCTCTAGTGTTTTGCATATTTGTTGTAGGAGTTGGTAGTGGGTCATCCTCTGACATGAACAAAGGAGGCTTATGTATATCATCATGGATTGGTTGCACTAATGGAGGACTTGGAGGGACGCGGTGTGGTCGTTTCATGGGAGCATCTATGATAAGGTGAGCTTATAAACTTGGTTTGGTGTTTTTAGTTGCTGTTTGTTAATATTGTTGGAGTTAGACATCTACGAAAGCACACGAACAACATAAGGAAGAAGAAGAAGCTTGGAGCACAACACACAAGACCGAATGTATTACTAGAGAATGTAAAAAGATTAAGTAGCCCATTAGGGCAATAGGCGCCAGGGTAAAAAAATCCTCCTAAAGAGGGAAAAAAGTGTCCGGACAGTCCTAGTGTGTTCACACACATCACTACCTACATATATCAACAAATCCCCCTTGGGAGTGATACGGTGAACAAGGAGCTGGCACTCATGTATAAGGAAGTGCCAAGCTATGTGGAAATCACTCCACAAAAGGAAGTAGGCCCAAAGCTTTGCGGAAAGCTTCAAACTTCTCCCGAGGCAGATCATGAAAAGGTCTGCAATGTTCTCCTGCATGGGCACATATGCCAAGCTGATCTCCCCAACAGAGAGCCTCTCCCTGACATAATGATAATGCACCTCAATGTGCTTAGAGCGAGCATGGAACATAGGGTTCCTCGCAACTGCCAATGCGCTCTAACTATCAATAAAGATGGTGGTGGCAGAAGACTCACCAACACCCGAATCAGCCATAAGGCGTCTGAGCCACACACACTCAATAGTCGCTATGAAAGTTGCCCTATACTCAGCCTCACAATTGGAAGTAGCCACAGTAGGCTGCTTCTTGCTCAACCAAGATATACATGAGCTACCAAGGATGAAGCAAAAGCCACTAGTGGACACATGAGTGTCATAGCAACCAGCCCAATCAGAGTCAGAAAAAGCATGCAAATCTGGCGGTAGTGATCCCCCCTTGGGATCAAACAACCCAAGTAGCCGAGTACCACTCAAGTAGCAAAAGATGCACTTAACCGCCTGCCAATGCTTGACTCCTAGGCAATGCATAACCCTGCTCATCTGTGAGAAAGAAAATTGAATATCAGGCCAAGTAATGCATAAGTAAATCAAACATCCAACAGCCTCTTGATAGAGAACAGCATCAAATGCATCTCGAGCATCATGAAGACTCAATCGTTAAACTATCTCCATAGGAGTGGCAATAGGCTTACAGTCTTCAAGGCCAAAACACTACAATAATGTGTCAATATATTTCGTTTGACACAAAGCCATTCCACCATCAACATGCATAAATTGAATGCCCAAATAATGATGCAAATGCCCCAAATCAAACATCTCAAATGAGGCATGTAAATCAGCCTTGAAATCAGCAATATGCTTCTCATGACGACTAGTGACCAGCGTGTCATCAACATATACCACAATGATCAGAAGTACATCACTAGCACGCTTAACATATAAGGTGCTTTCAATTGGATTGTTCTCAAAACCATGTGCAATCAGATAGGCATGTATCTTTTCATACCAAGCACGTGGTACTTGTTTCAAACCATATAATGCCCTTCTTAACTTGCACACCTAGTTTTCATGCCCTTTCTGCACAAAGCCACGGGGCTGAAGAAAATACACTTCTTCATGCAACTCACCATTCAGAAATGTTTTTTTGATGTCCAATGATGATGAGTTGCAAGTCCATAGATGCTACGAACAGTAGCCATATGGCAAGTA
The DNA here is from genome assembly GCA_020310875.1 of Ceratopteris richardii. Lineage (NCBI taxonomy): Eukaryota > Viridiplantae > Streptophyta > Polypodiopsida > Polypodiales > Pteridaceae > Ceratopteris > Ceratopteris richardii. Next base: position 105,438,029 of record CM035406.1, read on the forward strand.
GGTGCAAAGGTCTCATCAAAACCAATGCCTCTTTCCTGTGCATAACCCTTTGCAACAAGCCTAGCCTTATACATGTCAACTATACCCTCAGGTTTACGCTTCAGCATGTATACCCACTTAGTGCCAATGGCCTTCTTGCCAGGAGACAAGTCACATAAAGACCAAGTACCATTCTTCATTATAGCATCATATTCAGATTGCATAGGAGCCATCCAATTTTCTGAATTTTGTGCTTCATCAAATGAAACAGGCTCAGTCTCATCACAAAGACTAGACACAGCCATAGCATAGCAATGTGATGCAAAACAGGCACTATGAGAGCCTGATTGAGTACGATATGACAAAGGTGCATCTAATTTGTTATCACACAAAGTTTGCACCAACCATTTTGGCATAGTTTTTGCCTGCTCAATATCAGCTCTCTCATCAAGTGCATCATGTAACTCTACATCAAAAATGGAATGATCTGCATCATCACATGAAACCTACAAAGGCTGAGAATTTGCCTCATTAGGACCAACACTGGACTGTCCACCTGTGAAAAGAGGCAGCAATGTATCATACATGTCTTTGGAGCTAACAGATGTCTCCTTAGTACATGAAAGCAATGGTTGAATAGCATCTTCCACAAAAACAACATCACGGCTAACCAGAATGTGTTTATTCTATGGATGATACAAACGATGGCCTTTGCTTTTAGAACTGCACCCAACAAAAATACATTTTACTGCTTTATCATCCAATTTTTTACGATGTTGTTCAGGCACTAATGCATAAGCCAAATAATCAAAAACATGCAAATGAGCAACAGATGGCTTGCGATCATGCCAAGCCTCATATGGATTGATAGAGTGGAGTGCTTTAGTGGGACACCTGTTAAGTACATATGTTGCACACATAATAGCCTCAAGCCATAAACTATGTGGTAAGGCCTGACTATTGACCATACACCTTGCCATCTCCATGAGTGACATGTTCTTCCGTTCAACAAATCCATTCTATTGAGGTGTATACGACACTGTACACTGGTGTTTTATCCCACGTTCAGCCAAAAATGCATTAAAGTCAGAAGACATATATCCCCCCCCCCCCCCCCGATCAGAATGCAAGGTGCCCATTTTACATGCTGACAGATTTTCAGTCAAAACCAAAAATTGTTTGAAGCACGTAAACACTTCCGACTTTGCTTTGAGTGTGCATGCCTGGAAAAATCATCAATGAAAGTCACGAAGTAAAGGTAATTTCCAAAAGAAGGTGTCTACATAGGACCACAGACATCACTATGTACAAGCTGCAATTTCTGCATAGCCTGAATTGGACCATCTTTTGGAAAGGAGGAATGCTGCATTTTGCCCAAAATGCAGCCTTCACATACATGTTTTCCTGGTGCCTCAAGCTTGGGCAAACAAGACACCATATCACATTTCTACAGGCATAGCAAACTAGCAAAATTCAAATGAAAAAAGCGTGCATGCCAAAGCTTTGCATCTAACATAGCTTGAGAATCATGTACTACACATGTCGAATCATTCAAAGATCTTTCATAGTCTATGAGCTTATATATCCCACGACATAAAATGCCAGAAGCAATAATCACATTGCCATTAGACAGATCATGAAATGTACATCTGTCATCAACAAATTTCACAACCAAACCAATCTTGGCTAATGCAAAAATTGATAACAAATTTGTCTTGTATCATCCGTGGCACAAACAAAGCATCTGACAAAGTGAAAGAACTACCATCAAGAGTATTCAAAACGATCTTACCAACTCCCATAACAAGATAAGAGGAGTTATTAGCGCATAGTATTCCCTATAGGGGTAGGCTCGAGTGAAGAGAAGAAACTGCATTGCAAGGTAATATGTTTGGTCGCCCCACTGTCAAAGTACCAAACATCTGAGTCTACTACAGACATGCACTGCTCATGAGAAGACGGTTCAAAACTGCAAACATTAGTAAATGCCCATTCTTCTTCTTGCAAAAGATTAGGAGATCTATTTTTGGTCTAGAGGCCTATGCAACAACCATTCCAGCCTCTTTCTTCTTTGCCTCTTTAGCAACTAGTTTTGAACAGTTCTTTATGATATGATCATTTCCTTTACAGTACTTGCAAAACAATTTTTGCTTTTCTAATTTCTTTTCATCTTTGTCTTCCCTCTTGGATTGTGTAGAATTAGGAGATTTCTGCTTACTAGTTGAAGAGCTCCATTTTCCTTTGCCCTTTTGACTAACCAAGAAAGCTTGATCTGCAACATGCATAATGGACCTGTTTTGTTTGGATTGATCTTCTTGCAATAGAACAGAGACTGACTCCTCAAATGAAAAGGCATTTGGATTGCCTTTCATCATCGACCAAAGAGTAGAAGAAGCAAAACTCTCATATGAATCAGGAAGACCATTTAGAACGGTTTGCACAAGTGAGCTATCTAGTATAACCTCATCAGTAGAAATCAACTGTTGCTTCAAGTCTTTGATCTTTGTTAGAAAATTTTCCATAGAATCACCTTCATTCATGTGCTTACTCTCCAACTGTTTTCAGAGGTAAGCAACACGAGCCTCATTCCTAGCCTGGTACAATGTGATAAGTGTATCCCAAGCATCCTTAGCTATTTTGCAAGAGCGAATGTGAGGAATAATGGCACTTTTGACAGACAAAGCTATCAATGCATGTGTCTGGGCATCTCTGCAATCCCAACAAATTTTCTCTGCAGTAGGTGTAGCAAAAACCGCAGCACGAATAGGAATCTGCAGAATATCACCATCTTCAACACCATCTCCATCAGCTTCAACACTTGTATTTGCAGTACCTGTATTTGCAGTACCTGTATTTGCAGTACCCGTATTTGTAGGTATAACAGGACGTCTTTCAACACCCTACACAATGTTCCACAATCCTTTTGCAACTAGTACATGTCGCATCATATAAGCCCATAATGGGTAGTTGGTACCATCCAAATTATCCTCAAGAGCCAACATACAGAATACATCACTACTTTCAGCCATGGCCGGTGACTAAAATACCTTGATGCAAAAAATTGGCTGTATCTCAAAACATTGAACAAAAATACCCAAACAAATTCTGTTAGACCTTTAGCAGACTTTGAGATGCTTATACTAGCAAACAAAAACTGGTATATACCTTTGGCACAAAAGACAAAATAGCCTGCACAAGCACTGTGATAGTGCATCTGGAGGCCGAAACGAGCTCAGATCGCCATTTCGGCACCACAAAGCAAAGCAGTTTTGATCTTGAAACAGCTTGATTATGCTCATGAAATTTCATTCGATTCGGAGACTGCAACCAGAGAGGTGTTGGCGATGCCCTAGATGAAGCAATGGCCTGCTCTGATACCAATTGTTGGAGTTAGACGTCTACGGAAGCACACGCAGCATAAGGAAGAAGAAGAAGCTTGGAGCACAACACACAAGGCTGAATGTATTACTAGAGAATGTACAAAGATATAGCCCATTAGGGCAATAGGCGTATATACAAGCCGCGGAAAAAAACCTCCTAAAGAGGGAAAAAAGTGCCTCAGCGGTCCTAGTGTGTTCACACACATCACTACCAACATATATCATCAAATATCATGTCAATTTGTCTCATTTCATGAATGTTCTTTGTTGCTAGACTACAGATATAGATGTTTTGATCCCTCTGGCCATGTGTATTGTATTCATGTGCCACAATTTTGTATTTGGCTCATATATGGCAGTGGTGCACCAAAAATTTGTATTTGGTTCCTATATGGGAGTGCTTTGCCACATTTTGTATTTGGCTCATATATGGCAATGGTTTTCCACACTTTTGTACATGCTTCATTTATGGAATGTATATCTCTTTTGTCCATGGTTCATTCTGCTTATCTCTTTTGTGTTTCATAGTGTTTTGCTTTATCAAATCATGTTTTGGTCTCCATTAGAGTACATGTCTCATGTACTCAGTTTTTTTTTTGGGCAGAGTGTATTGTGTTTTGTTACACAACAACATGGTAATGTTGTTGTAGTAAGAGACAACACACTCTACCCAAAAACAATTTTGTAGCTATGGTCGCTGGTATAGGTGCCGATACGCACATCAGTATGCCCAGCTGCATACTAGCACTTATGCCCAAGTGATTATTGGTGCTTATACCAATGCTTATACTGACACAAATACCGACGTTTATAGTGATGCATATATTGGTGCAGATACTGATACTTATACTGGTGGTTTTGTACTGACGTGTATGTGGAACCTTACATTAGTGTCGAGGGAAAATGATGCATATGCATTTGCCTCGGTAGAAGCATCGGTATACCCCGGATATGTTGTAGTGTTTATGATGAGTTGTACACTGATAATATGCATGTTCAATCTCTATGAGAGCTCCATGTATTTCTCCATGTGAACTTGGACCTTAAAACTTGTAGTGTGAAACTACTTAATTCAAAATCAAACTAAGTATAACATTAAAGTGAAAAGTTAAAACAAAAGCATACGTAAAACTTCAACAACAAAGTTTTATGTTAAAATCCATCGCTATTTCTTTTACAAAATAGCGTGGCTAAACTCCAAAAGCAAAGTTTTACGTTATAATCCATCGTTATTTCTTTTACAAAAGAAGATTTTACATGCTTTTCAAATTTGGCACATGAGTTTTTTTTATCGCCTTGCTTTTAGGATTTATCGTAGTTTTTGAGAAAGCTTTTGCTTAAGGCTTAAGAAACTATATAATGGAAGCCATGAGCCCATCGTGAGAAATCTTCTCAAGGTCATCTCAAGAGCAAGCACTTGATCAGTTCAAGTGATCATATTATCACTCAAGGAGGAGGTGTCTCACATTGGAGTTTTTGAGGAGATGAAGGACAAGGTGTATATCATTGAAGATTGAAGAACATGAAGAAATTGAAGGAATGGCATGGAGGTTCAACTTTATGAAGAGGAAACTCTACACATCTATGGTGATGAAGATGGTTCTACACACATGATTGATGATGATCCTGAAGATTGATGGCATTACAAATCAACATTATGAACCAACTTATGATCAATTAGAAATTAGTAACTTGTATCGTTTTCATTATTTTCATTATAATTGTATGAACAATTACTATGAATCAATTCTTTCCTGCTTTTCAATGATTTCCTACATTTTCTCTTCTAATTCCCACCACACATCTTTTCTATTCACTTTTATCATTTTAGATTGTACAAGCTATTTAATTAATTTCCATGATCTCATCTATCTATTTGTGAGTGTCTATGTTTGAACTCTATCTCCTAAGTTATGGCAGAAGATTGACCAACACCCAAATCAGCCATAAGGCATTTGAGCCACACACACTCAATAGTCGCTGTGAAAGTTGCCCTATACTTAGCCTCACAACTAGAAGTGGCCACAATAGGTTGCTCCTTGCTCAACCAAGATATGCATGAGCTACCAAGCATGAAGCAAAAACCACTAGTGGACACACGAGTGTCATAGTAACCAGCCCAACAAGATTGAAAAAAAGCATCTAAATCTGGTAGTGGTGATCCCCCCTTGGGATAAAACAATCCAAGTATTTGGGTACCACTTAGGTAACAAAAGATACGCTTAACCGCCTGCCAATGCTTGACACATGGGCAATGCATAAACCTCCTCATCTATGAGACAAAAAATTGAATATCTGGCCGAGTAAAGCATAAGTAAATCAAGCGTCCAAAAGCTTGCTGATAGAGAACAGCATCAAATGCATCTCCAACATCATGAAGACTCAATTTTAAACCTATCTCCATAGGAGTGGCAATAGATTTGCAGTCTTTCAAGGACAAAACATTGTAATAAATTGTGAATATATTTGGTTTGACACAAACCTACTCCGCCATCAACTTGCATAAATTGAATGCCCAAATAATGATGCAATGCCCCAAATCTAACATCTCAAATGAGGCATGCAGATCATCCTTAAACTTAGTAATATGCTTCTCATGAGGACTAGTGAGCATCATGTCATCAACATACACAACAATGATCAGAAGTATCATTTGCACGCTTAACATTTGAGGTGCTCTCACTTGGACTCTTCTCAAAACCATGTGCAATTAGATAGGCATGTATCATTTTATACCAAGCACGTGATGGTTGCCTCAAACCATATAATGCCTTTTTCAATCTACACATCTCATTTTCATGTCCTTTCTATGCAAGGCCATGGGGCTAAAAAACATACACTTATTTATGCAAGTCACCACTCAATCATGCAGTTTTAATGTTCAATTAATGTACATTCCAATGATGATGAGCTCCAAGTGCACAGATGCTATGAATAGAAGTCATTCGGCATGTAGGTGCAAAGGTCTCATCAAAATCAATGCCTCTTTCCTGCACATAACCCTTTGTAACAAGCCTAGCCTCATACCTATCAATTGTTCCATCATGCTTATGCTTCAACTTGTATATACCCACATAGTGCCAGTGGCCTTCTTGCCAAGAGGCAAGTTACATAAAGATCAGGGACCATTTTTCATGATAGCATCATTTTCTTATCACATAGTAGCCATCAAATTTTTAGAATTTTGTGCTTCATCAAACAAAACAGGCTCATTCTCATCATAGAGACTAGAAGTAGCCATAGCATAGAAATCTAATGCAAAAGAGGCACTATGAGAGCCTAAATGAGTACGATATGACATAGTTCCATCTAATTTGCTATCACACAAAGTCTACACCAGCCATTTTGGCATAGTTTTTGCCTTCTCAATACTAGCTCTCTCATCAACAAGTGCATCATGTAAATCTGCATAAAAAATGGAATGATATGAATCATCACATGAAAACTATAAAGGTTGAGAAATTGCCTCATTTTGACTAGCACTAGACTGTCCATATGTAAAAAGAAGCAACAAAGTATCATACATATCTGTGGAGCTAACAAATCTCTTCTTAGTGCATGAAAGTAATGGGTGAATAGCATCTTCCACAAAAACAACATCATGGCTAACCAGAATGCATTTGTTCTATGGATGATATAGAAGATAGCCTTTGCTTTTATAATTATACCCAACAAAAATACATTTCATTGCTTTATCATTCAATTTCTTGCATAGTTGTTCAGGCACTAATGCATACACAAGACAACCAAAAACACCCAGGTGACCAACGGATGGCTTGTGATCATGCCAAGCCTCATATGGAGTGATAGACTGCAATGCTTTAGTGGGACACCTCTTAAGTACATATGCTACACACATAACAATCTTAAGCTAGAAACTATGTGGTGAAGCATGACCCTTGAGCATACACCTCCCCATCTCCATGAGTGACTTGTTCTTCTGTTTAGCAGCTCCATTCTGTTGAGGTGTATACGACATTGTACATTGATGTTTTATCCTATGTTTAGCTAGAAATGCATTAAAATCAGAAGATATATATTCCCTCCCTCGATCAAAATGGAGGGTGCCCATTGTACATGCTCATAGATTTTTAGCCAAAACTAAAAACTGTTTGAAGCACATAAATACTTCAGACTTTGCTTTTAGTGGATATACCCATGCATGCCTAGAAAAATCATCCATGAAAGTCACGAAGTAAAGATAGTTTCCAAAAGAGGGTGTCTGCATAGGACCATAAACATCACTATGAACAGGCTGCAATTTTTGTGTAGCTCGAACTAACCATCTTTTGGGAATGAGGAACACTGCATTTTGACCAAAATATAGCCTTCATAGACATGTTTAATAGGTGCCTCAAGTTTGGGCACAGAGGACACCATTTTAGATTTCTACAGGCATAGCAAACTAGAAAAATTCAGATGACCAAAGCATGCATGCCAAAGCTTTGCATGTGACAAAGCTTGAGAATCATGTATTGCACATGCTGAATTGTTCATAGTTTCTGAACTTATACATCCCATGACATAAAATTCCAGAAGCAATAATGATAGTGCCATTCAGCAAATCATCTAGATACATCTATCATCAACAAATTTCACAACCAAGCCAATCTTATCTAAAGCTCAAATTGATAACAGATTCTTCTTGATCCCTGGCACAAATAAAGCATCTGACAATGTAAACAAACTACCATCAGTAGTGGTCAGAATGATCTTACCAACTGCCATGATGGGATAAGAGGAGTTGTTGGCAAATATGATAGTATTCCCTATAGGGGCAGGCATGAGTGAAGTGAAGAAACTATGTTGTGAGGTAATATGTTTGGTTGCCCCACTATCAAAGTACGAAACATCTGAGTCTACTACAAATGTAAACTGTTCATGAGAAGATGGGTCATAATTGCAACCAATGTTAAAAGCCCATTCTTCATTCTGCACAAGATTAGCAAACTCTATTTTGGGTGTAAAGGCCTATGCACCAATCATTCCAGCCTCTTTCCTCCTTGCCTCTTTAGCAGCCAGTTTTGGAAAACTCTTTATGACATGATCATTTCCTTTAAAGTATTTGCAAAACAATCTCTCCTTTTCTATTTTCTTCTCGTCTCTATCATCCTTCTTTGATTGTGCAGAATTAGAAAATTTTTGCTTACTAGTAAAAGAGTCCATTTACCTTTGCCCTTCTGACTAGCCAAGAAAGCTTGATCCACAACACAAATAATGGACCTCTTCTACCTAGAATAATGTTCCTGTAATAGAACAGAGACTAACTCCTCAAATTTTAAGGCATTTGAATTACCTTTCATCATCAAATGAAGAGTAGATGCAAAACTTTGATATGAATTAGGAAGAAAATTCAGAAGAGTCTACACAAAGTGAACTGTCAAGCAAGACTTCATCAGCAAAAATCAATTGTTCCTTTAAATCCTTGATCTTTATCAAAAAAATATCCATGGAATTTTCTTCATTCATGTGCTCACTCTCCAACTGTTTACGTAGGGAAGCAACACGTGCCTCATTCCTTGCCTGGTATAAAGTGGTAATTGTATCCCAAGCATCCTTCGCTGTTCTCCAAGAGCGAATGTAAGGAATAATGGCACATTTGATAGACAAGGCTATCAATGCATTGTTTGAGCATCTTTGTCATCCCAATAAATTTGCTCTATAGTAGGTGCAACAAGTGTTTCAACAGAAAGTGTTTCAACTGCCACTTATCTCATAGGTTGATTATCTATGGGCAGAAAGTGTTTCAACTGCCACTTATCTCATAAACAGGTTACCATCCAAATCCCTTGATGGGATGACACCCTATGACGCATGGCATGGTAAGAGACCCTCACTAGACCATTGCAGGATATTTGGATGTGTAGCATATGTACACATTCCTTCTCAGATAAGAGGAAAGCTAGACCCAAAGGCTGAAAAGTGCATCTTTATTGGATATGATCTAAATAAAAAAGGATACAGGTTTTATAACCCTTCCAATAAGGATTCATGGTGAGTAGAGATGTTGTCTTTGATGAAAATGATTCTTGGTATGAGAATGAATCCAGGAAGGTTAAACTACCCTATGATTTGGAAGAAGAGTTTCCAAGTCTTGCAAAATAGAAACCTACTCAGATTTAAGACTCAAGTTTAGATGATGAAGATACTATCAACCTTGAAGAGTTCAAGGCATGGAAGTCTAAGGGCAAAATGAAGATGAAGAAGCTTGAAGACATACCTGAATCTTCAACTCAATCAATCAGGAGATCACAGAGAGAAAGCAAAAAACCTATCAGATATGGGTATGATACATCTCTTGTTACTAAACATTCTATTTATCTTGCCAAAGATTTGTCAATTGAAGAACCAGGATCATATGAAGAAGCCATAACCAAGACAGAATGGAAAGAAGCTATGGATGAGGAGATTGAAGCACTCAAGGAGAGTGATACATGGGAGTTAGTACCAAAGAAAGACTCCATGAAGGTAATAGGATCCAGATGGATCTATAAGCTTAAAAGAAATTTTGATGGCACAATTAATAGAAGATGCCAACTATCAGAGTGTTGGTAAGTGTGGTTGCATCAAAAAATTGGAACATGTACCAATTGGATGTCAAGAATGCTTTCTTGAATGGATGGATTTCAGAGGAGGTATATATGTCACAACCTCCTGGCTATGAGGACCCTAAGAAGGTAACATATGTTTGCAAATTAAAAAAGTCTTTATATGGATTGAAGCAAGCACCTAGGGCATGGAATTACAGGTTAACTACATACCTCCAAGACCAAGGTTTTGTCATGAGCAACGCAGATACTTCTCTATTCATTAAGAGAAGTAATTCAGAGGTAATATACCTTTGTGTTTATGTTGATGACATCATAATTACAGGTAATGATGTCAATGGAATCAGACAAATCAAGAGCCAGATGATGAAGGAGTTCAAGATCAATGATCTTGGTCTATTGAAGTATTTTCTTGGGCTTGAGTTAGTTTATACTAACTCAGGAATATACATTACTCAGAAAAAATACATACAGGATATGTTGAAGAAGTTTCACTTGCAGGATGCCAAAGTAGCAAGCACTCCAATGGAGGTAAACCTAAAACTAAGTGCCCATGAAGGTGATGAAGTCAAAGACATTATAGGTTACCAAAGTATGGTGGGTAACTTTAACTATGCTACCTTAACAAGGATAGATATTGCATATGGAGTTAGTGTGCTAAGTCAGTTTATGCACAAGCCAAGGATACCTCAATTAGAGGCTGCCAAGAGAGTCTTGAAGTATCTCAAGGGTACACAGAACCATGGTTTGTATTTTCCTTACACTTGAGATATTAATATCAAAATTTATTCAGATGTAGATTGAGCAGGATGCAAGGATGATAGGAGGAGCACTTCTGGATATATTTCTTTTGCAGGTGATAAGCCAATATCTTGGTCTGCAAAGAAGCAACCAACTGTTGCATTTTCTTCTACAGAAGCAGAGTATAGAGGGCTGGCTAATGCCACACAAGAAGCCATATGGATTAAGCTTTTGTATACAGAATTGGGTTTATATACTAGGTCACCAATTATCTTTGGAGATAATACAAGTTCTCTTCATCGTGCAGCTAATCCTATCTATCATGCTAGGACCAAACATATATAGGTCCATTACCATTATGTGAGAGAGAATTTAATAAGCAAAGACATTCAACTAACCTATGTGTCAACCAACATGTAGTGTGCAGATTTGTTAACTAAAGCTTTGGATGGAACCAAACTTTGCAGGTTCAAAGCAATGATTGGATTGCAGGATATACATGAAGATTGAAGATGAAGACCAAGCCAAAATTTTTGGCTTGAGGGGGAGCTGTTGGTGTAAATCACAAGCCTACACATTTGGCTTGAAAGATATCTTGAAGACCCTACATATGTGATGAAGCATAGGAACTAGTGCTAGTGGTTAATTACCACTTTATCTCCTTGTAAAAGTTAAATTGACTTGGAATCTTTTGTAATCACCTACCAAAAGGATTCCTGGAAAACGTTAGCTCTTTGATTGAAGGAATATCTCCTAGGATATAGGATCTTGATCATAGGGAGCCCAAAGTTTGAATTTGAATTCAAATTTTTACTCATTCTCTATAAAAATGGTCATGGAAAAGTCGTGGGTAGAACTCATCACTCCCGAGATTCTCATTACTGATTTTGTCTGTATGTGAGGCCTACACTCTAGCCCACACCTATCTACACCATTAGGCAATGATTTTCCTGCCAATCGATTTGTATACAAGTGTTCATTAATACATACATTCACATTGTTCATTTCAGAGTTCTCTGTTATACTACTCAAAAGTTTGGCAACTTGTGAAGTGCATATCTCAATCATTTCTCCATCAAACTTCAGTGATTCAAAGCTTTTCGGATTCAACTCCACGTTTTCTACATACTAGCAAAGTTTGAAGGGATTCTATTCAGCCATTTCAGAGAAATTTGCATCGAGGTGATCACTGGTCAATGTCTGCTACAGTCCTAAAAATTCGGGGGTATAACTTCATTTGCTAAATTGATTTCTCTTAGCATAGTTTATCTTTTTACATCATTCCACTTGGAATAGTTAGCTTGGTAAGCTAATTAGATACCTCTAAAAGGAATGTTTCCATTTCCTACTGTGCTGGTTATACTGAGCAAAACACCCAGCAGGTGTCAAGACATAAATAGAAGGTTTTTTTGAGATTGTGAGTTTTAAAGTTATCTGTTTTGATTCAATCATTGCACACATCACTTCCAAAGTACATAGGCCATTTTATGGTGTCATCGGAAAGCTAAGGAGGTCCACTTATCAAGTCTGAAGCAAAAGAGGGTTGGTACAAAGCAGGTTTTTGCAGTACCTACTCAATCTCTTGGAGCATCCATCCATCTTTCCACAATACACACACATGCATATACACACATATGCATACACATACATACACATACATACACATACACATACATAGACATACACATACACACATAAACACATACACACATACACATACATACACATATACATAAACACACATAGATACACACACACATACATACATACACATGCATACATACACATGCATACATACACATGCATACAAACACATGCATACATACACATGCATACATACAGACACATGCATACATACATACACACACAAGCACATACACACACATATGCATAAACAGACATACACATATACATATACACATACACTCACATGCATACATACAAAGACATGCATACACATGCATATGCATACATAGATACACATGCATACACACACATGCACATACACACACATGCACATACACACAAATCCACATACACACACATATGCATACACACACACTACACACATACACACATACACATACATACACACACATAGACACACACACATATGCTCACATGCATACATACACACACATGCATATGCATACATACATACATACACACATGCATACACACACATACACATACACATACACACACATATGCATACACAGACACATGTACATACACATGTACATACACATGTACATACACATGTACATACACATGCACACACATATATACCCACACACACACACACATAAAGTCACCAACATACAGACACACACACATACACACACACACACACACACACATATATATATATATATATATATATATATATATATATATATATATATATGCATACACACACATACACACATATACACACATGCACACATAAAGATACACACACATATACATACACACATAGAAACACACACATACACTCACATGCATACATACATACACATGCATACACACACATGCACATACACACATACACACATACACACATACACACATACACACAAACACACATACACACATACACACATACACATATGTATGCATATACATACACACACATAGGCACACACACACATACAATGACATACATACACACACACACATACACTATCATACATACACACACACATGCATACATACATACACACATGCATACACACACATACATACATACATATACACATACACACACACACTATACATACACGCATACACACACATATACATTAACACACATATATGTACAAACACACATACAAACACATATAGATACACACATACACACACATACACACACATGCATACATACGTACATACATACATACATACATACATGCATACACACACATTAACACCTACATAGACATATACACATCCACACATACACTCAGATACACTCACATACACTCACATACACATTCATAAACACATATACACACATACACCTACTTACACATATACATACAAACACATACACACACACATATACACACATATACATACAAACACATACACATACAAACACATACGCACACATACACACACACACATATACATACATACATTCATATACATACACACATATACACACACATATACATACATGCATGTACACACACATACATGCATGCATACATACACACATATACAGACACACACACACACAGATATATATATATATATATATATATATATATATATATATATATATATATATATATATATATATATATATATATATATATATATATATATATATATATATATATATATATATATATATACTAATCCATTTTTTTTATGTAGAGATATTATTGATTGTAGTAGAGAGTGAAAGAAAAAACTTACTATCACAAAGAATCTCATGAAATGAAAAGTTTCATCTGATTCCTTAGGGGCTATCATGCATGAGTATGTAGACATGCCGGATGAGGAATTAGGACTATACAATCCAGATGCTTACCTAACAACCAGAGGTGGGCTCCTCTACCACTCCATTTGAAGGAAGAGAACTTTTTGCCTATATGTATGTTTTCTATTTATAATTTAATATTTTTAATTATATTATAACACATGTTTTTATTCATTTTAATTTGTTTATTTTCAAAACACCTATACCACCTCTAGCTCATGAGAGCATAGCATAGGTAACTATGAGGACATGCATAGGTAGCCTAGGGCTAAAGTGTCACATAGAACATGAGGGCAATATAGTATACATCAAGCATGTTTTGGAATTTAAAAAAAGAATGACAACTTTATGTGAGTCCTACCTATGTTTTGTTCACTTAAAATGGGTGTAAGTATAAATTCTACATATAGATTGAAATATATATTTTATGTTTTCCTTATATGATTTTTTTTCTTACATGTTTACAAGGTGCCTCAAGTTTGGGCAAACAGGACACCATTTCATATTTTTGTAGGTGTAGCAAACTAGCGAAATTCAGATGACCAAAGCATGCATGCCAAAGCTTTGCATCTTACATAGCTTGAGAATCATGTCATAGATTTTTCATAGTCTATGAGCTTATATAGCGCACGACATAAGATGCCAAAAGCAATAATCACGCCGCCATTTGACACTTCATGAGCTTTACATCTGTCATCAATAAGTTTCATAACGAAGCCAATCTTGGCTAAAGTTGAAACTAATAAGAGATTCTTCTTGATCCCTAGCACAAATAAAGCATCCGAAAATGTAAAAGAACTACAATCAGTAGTAGTCAGAATGATCTTACGAACTCCCATAACAGGATAAGAGGAGTTATTGGCACATGTGACAGTATTCCCTATAGGGGTAGGCTCAAGTGAAGTGAAGAAACTACACTGCGAGGTGATATGTTTGGTTGCTCCACTATCAAAGTACCAAACATCTCAGTCTATTGCAAACATACACTGCTCATGAGAAGATGGGTCAAAACTACAAATAGTAGTAAATGCCCATTCTTCATTTTCCACAAGATTAGTAAACTCTGGTTTTGGTGTAGAGGCCTCTACAACAACCTTTCTAGCCTCTTTTTTATTTGCCTCTTTTGCAGCTAGTTTTCGACAGTTCTTTATGACATGATCGTTTCCTTTACAGTACTTGCAAACCAATATTTAATTTTTTGATTTCTTCTCATCTTTGTTTTCCTTCTTTGAATGTGAAACATTTGCATATTTTTGCTTACTAGTAGATGAGCTCCATTTACCTTTTTCCTTCAGATTAGCGAGAAACACTTGATCTACAACACACACAATGGACCTATTCTATCTAGATTGATCTTCCTACAACAGAGCAGAGACTAACTCTTCAAATGTCAAGACATTTGGATTTTCTTTCATCATCAAAAGAAGAGTAGAAGAAAAACTATGATATGAATTTGGAAGACCATTTAGAATGGTCTACACAAGTGAACTATCTAGTATAACTTCATCGACAGAAATCAATTGTTCCTTCAAGTCTTTGGTCTTTGTCAAAAAATGTCCATCGAATCACCTTCTTTCATGTGCTCACTCTCCAACTGTATTGGAGGTAAGCAACACGAGCCTCATTCCTTGCCTGGTATAAAGTGGTAAGTGTATCCCAAGCATCCTTTGCTGTTTTGCAAGAGCGAATGTGACACGAATAGGAATCTGAAGAATATCAGCATCTTCAACACCATCTGCATCAGCTTCAATACCTATATTTGCAAGTGTCATATGATGTTTTTCAACACCCTACACAATATTCCACAGTCCTTTTGTGACCAATACATGACGCATCATATAAGCCCATAATGGATAATTCGTACGATCCAACTTATCCTCAACACCCAACCTACAAAATACATCACTTCTTTCATCCATGGCCAGTGACAAAAATACCCTGATGCAGAAAAATTACAATATCTAAAAAATTTGAATAGTACTACCTTGTCAAGTTCTGCTAAGCATGTAGCAGACTTTCAGATGCTTATAGTGGTGAACCGAAACCTATATATATCTTTGGCACAAAAAGACAAAATAGCCTACACAAGCACTACGATAGTGCATTCAAAGGCCGAAACAAGCTCAGATTTTGAGTATGCTCACCAATTTTCATGTGATTTTGAGAGTGTGACTAGAGGAGTGTTGATGATGCCCTAGATGAAGTAGCCACCTGCTCTCATGCCAATTGTTGGAGTTAGACGTCTCTCAAAGCATGTGAACAGCACAAGGAAGAAGGAGAAGCTTGGAGCACAACGCAAAATACTGAATGTGTTACATCTAGAATTTACAAAGATAAGTGACTCGTTAGGGCAATAGGTGTATATACAAGCCGGGGGAGAAAACCTCCTAAAGAGGGAAAAAAGTGCCCCGATGGTCCCAGTGTGTTCACACACATCACTACCTAAATATATCAACAAAACAAACAAAGGATTAGTATATTAAAAAAAAATTAATTTTATAAACATGCATACCCACATATACACATACATACACTTACACATACATACACTTACACATACATACATACATTTACACATATATACATACACATACAGGTACACATAGACACACATACAAAATAAATACATACATATTTATAAACATGTATACACACATACATACACTTACACATACATACATACACATACACATCCATACTTACACATACACATACATCCAAATACACACATATACACATACACACACACATACATACACACACATACATAATGAATACATGCACATTTATAAACATGCATACACACAGACATATGCATACATACATACACATACACACACATACACATACACACACATGTACATACACTTACACATACATACACACACATATGCGTACACATACATACACATACACACACACATACACACACACATACACACACATATACATACACACACATATACATACACATACATACATACACATACAAACATATACATATAATACTATTAAACATAAGAAATTGTAATAGGCATACACATATACACACATAGACACAAATATATCATGACAAAGGACATAAGGAAGAGAGCTCACTCAAACAATCTTACACTCAAAGAGAAGCACACACACAGATTGAGGCAAGGAAGAATGATCTTCTTCTTCTTCTACTAGATAAAAGGAATATCCAAGAATGACCTTAAACAATAGTACAACTAGTGCAATATATAAAAAACAATACATAAGGAAAGTCCTAATAATCATGAATGAGTGTCAACACTCCCCCTCAAGCTCAATGTCATGTCCTATAATCCAAGCATCTTCTGAAGCTTCTTTAACTTCTCAACTCCAAGTGCTTTAATGAAAATATCACCAACCTACTCATCTATCCTCACATAAACAAGATCAATATCACCTACTAATACCTTCTCTATGATGAAGTGATAATGTACCTCGATATTCTTTGTTCTAGCATGAAAAAGAGGATTTTGTGCTAACTCAATGCTGCTAAGATTATCACAACAAATGATGATTGGATTTTAAACTTACACACCTAAATCTACAAGTAGAATCTCTAACCATGATGCTTCACATGTTATCATTGCAGCACCTCTATACTTAGCCTCTATACTCAACAAAGCAACAGTGGATTACTTCTTGCTACTCCATGTAATAGTTGCACTCCCAAGTGAGAATATAAATCCACTAGTAGATCTTCTATCTTGAATACTACCCACCCAATTTGCATCGGTGTATCCATGAACCTGTAAATCCACACCAGCTTCATAAGACAATGCATAATCCAAAGTAGCACTCACATAATGTAAGGTGCACCTCAAAGCATCTTAATGCAGTTTCTTGGGAACCTACACAAATTGATGTTCAAGTCCAACAATGTAACTTAGATCAAGCCTTGTAATTGTGAGATATATCAAACTTCCCACAATTTTCATATACATAGGAGCATTTTCTAATCATTCACCTAATGTAGTATCGAACTTCAAATTTTGATCTAATGGCATAGAGATGGGCTTACAATCAGCCATACCATACTTTTCCAGCATACTTAAGGCATTTTGCCTTTGTGAGATCCATATACGTGTTTTCTTATGCATAAACTCTATGCCCCAAAAATAGCTTAGCACACCAAGATCTTTCATGTCAAAATCTTGCATAAAGATTTTCTTTACCTCTTTAATTCTTTCTTCATTATCACTACAATCAAGTCATCAACATAAATAGCCACAATCATGATGCCATCATTACCCTTCCTTACATATAATGAATTATTTGCATCACACATAGAAAAATCCAATGGTTGTTAAGTAGTCAACAATCCTTGCATGTCAAGCATGAGGGGCTTGTTTAAGACCATACAAAGCCTTTTGCAATGTACAAATATACTCTGGGTGCTTTGAATCCTCATATCCTTGTGGCTGGTCCATGTTTACTTCTTCTTGCAATTCACCATCCAAGAAAGCATTCTTCACATCCATCTGATGTAAAATCCACCCTTTTGTTGTAGCTAATGCAATAAGTGCTCTGACATAAGACATTTTAGATATAGGGCTCAACATTTTCTCATAATCAATGCCATATGTCTGTGCATATCCCTTTGCTACCAATCGTGCTTTATACTTGCTTATGCTACCATCAACATTGTGCTTTACCTTGTAAACCCACTTGCCACCTATGGGTTTCTTTCCTTGTGAAAATGGAACTAGCTTGCATGTTTCCTTTCCATAAAGTGTAGCCTTCTCCTCATCCATAGCTTTCTCCCAATCAGCATTTCCATTTGCATCTTCAAAACAAGAAGGCTCGACATATTGTATTACCTTGGTCATGTAGAGACAATGAAGATCCATGTAACTATCATATGTCAATCATTGCACTAAATTCTGAATCCTTCAAAATCTTCTTGGTCTTGGGTCACTTCTCCTTGTATCATCTACATGTGTCTTTCTTACTCTTAGAGTCTGCACAAAGGGCAATCCAAGTTCCTCATCAAGGCTCTTTTCTAAACCGCTTGAATCTCCATCGATGTCTTCAAAACTTGTAGATGTTTTACTACCAGTAGAAATCTTTTCTTCACCTTTCTTCGATGTAGTTGATGAATTATCTTGACTCAAATTTCCATGCAATCTTCCAATCCATGGATTTGAGTTGGAACTATTGCTTGGTAATGCACTAGGTCCACTCAAAACTTGGGATTTTACACTCGATTTTTCAAAATTTCCTTTGTCATTTGAGTCAAGATTAGTTCCTTCTTTGGCATCTGCATAGAAGCTTGAAATTTCATCAAACACATCTCTGCTTACCTTCACCTATCATGTGAGTGGGTTATAACATTTATATCCCTTTTTCTCAAGGGAGTATCAAATGAAGATACATTTTTTTGCTTTTGGATCAAGCATCGTCCTCAACTCATCTGGAACATGTACATATGCAATACACCCAAATAATTTCATATGTGATAAGTTTGGCTTTTTACCTAAAAACTTCTCTTCAGGTGTAACTTGATGTATGGTAGAAAAGTTCCTCAATTGATGTGAATTGTGTGGACGAGAGGCTAGAGGCACTATCTGAATCTTTGTATATCTTGGAGAGCTCTAACTCCTCCCCTAGGTTATCCTCGATGTCAATGCACATGCGTACACACTCTTCTATGGTCCTAGGGTCCTTCAAGTACACATATGATCTCAATTTGGTACTTAGCAATCCATCCAAGAACAAAGCTACTTGCTTAGCTGGTGTGGGTAACTCAGGAACAGGGCATCTCTCTAGGTATTGCCTAAATCTTCTTCCTGCAAGTCTCACAGTCTCTTGAGGGGTTTGCTTGAAGCTGTGAATCAGCGAGGAGGTATTATGTCTTATGCCACTCTTAGAGAATTCAATAATGAAAGCCTCTAGGAGTTGGTCTATACTCCTGAACTGCCTCTCGTTTAATGGTTGAAACCACGTAAGGGTTGTTTTCCTAAGGGTTAGACCAAAGGCATTGTACTGTGTGAATAGATCCTCCACTTATTAAGCTCTCAAGACTTGCCTGAACTCAGCCACATGATCGTAGGGATCTCCAGTGCCATCGAAGTAGTTTTTCATGGACTTGACTAGCTGAGTCGGTCTCAAAGTCCTTGTGTGCTCTCTAGGTCGTGGTAGAGGGAACTCATCCGCATGTCTTTGATTCCTGGGAGCTCTAAGTACCTCAGGTTCTACTCTATTTGTTTCCGTCCTCGTTCTTTCTCTACCCCCTGGGTTGGCAAAGCTTACCTCAGGTCTATCTCTATGTCTGTCTCTTTGAGCTCCATGAGCATGGGACGCTCCAGCACCCGGGTGGCCATAGGACACGTTCGATCTTGGTTGGGGGAAAACGAATTCACCTTTCCAAGTGTAAGCATGCCTATCATTTTCTATCACCACAAAGATCCTCTCTGAAGCATGATCTAGGTAGGTCACTCTGCCTGGGCTATCAGGATCTTTGAACTCATAGATCATGATTGTTCCTATGTCATTTGGCCGATCAGATTTATACCTCCAAAAGGCTTCGTCAGTCTCTCAGTTCAAAAGCAGATCTATACTCTTGTTGTCTTGGGGAACCCACTCGGGATTGAGGATTCTAGTAAGAACACATTTCCCTCGAGGGGTCCTAGGTTCTTCGCCCATGTTTCCTTGCTCCAGGTCACCTAAATCCGCTTCTGAGATCACATTCCCAAATTCGTCTGTCCTATCTGGGTGACTAGTGACTACGTATATGGTTCCTTCTTTGTCCAAGTATGCTCCGTTTTCAAACTTGACAGCTGGGTGCTCTAGTCCTATGGATTGGTCAGGGTTTTTAATCTAGACCACGGATCTTCCTAGACCGTCCTCATAGATGCTAGCACCTAATCGGTTGGTCCTAAGGTATTCCAGCTGCGTCTTGTACGGGCCTTCTACCCTGTGCAAGTATGGCACTCCTGAACTTCCCGTAGGTCGGTCCATGCCTTGAGACATCTCTGATTCACTGGTCTCAGAGCTAGGGTAGTATGAGTGGTGGCTCAACTGCTGGACCCAAGACCTAGCAGTGTGGTTGACACTAGCCTCTGAAGACCTAAGACTTTGTCTATCTCTCCCTAGATGTCACCCTGATCTAAGGTTCATAAGCCTAATTGAATAGCCCAAATTTGCCCAAGTACAACCTCGTTGCTGAGTTCTTTTGTATCAGTCACTTGATTCTTTTTAGTGGTTACCGTGTTTATGCTCTTGTCAGAAATCACGTCGTCAGGAATATTTGAGTTAATTTTCACACTGTAAGTTGATCGTTCCACGTTAGATTCTTTCCTTTAAGGTTATCGCATCACAAAGAGATTATGTTTAATCTTGAACTTGAGTGCATAGGTAGTCTTTAACTTGATTGATGCCTATCGTTGCCCTGACTTACTCCTAGCACTAGTCGTTCTTAGCCTAAGCTAGGAATTGATAGAGGGTGTTGAGGATTTCCAACCTTGAGTTTCTTTCCTTGTGTTGTTGCCCTGGTGTGCCCAGGACGCGTGTTCCCAAGCTTGCACTTACTCTTGCTTAGAATGCCCTCAAGTGCTCTTACTGAACCTGTAAAAGTCCCACGGTTAGCTCAAGACTTAGATTCAAATGACACAATAGACCACTTTCATGCATGTAACTCACAGACCAAATTATCCTTTGCTTTTATGGAAAACAATCCCAAGGATCCCTCAGTTTTCCTACCTCGGGGTATGGTCAACTCCTCACGAGCTTTCCAACAAAACAAGAATCATAGCAAACGGATTTCGTATGAGAAAGTTATGTCAGTTCAGGCTTCAGGGATTAAAACAGGGTTCAAACAGGCCAACAGACAAACAGGTTTTCCTCGGGTTATTTGCCTATAACCTCCTTATGTACTCTAGAGTCCATGATCCATGTCCAAAATTAGCCAAAATCTTCAAATTAAAAAACCCTAAAAAATTGGCCGAAATTGGCTGTCAATCGTGATCGACTGGGCTGTCAATCGCGATGGACTGGTGTCAATCGCGATGGACTGGTGTCGATCGCGATGGACTGGTGTCAATCGCGATGGACTGAAATTTTCGGTGTTTTCTGTGAATTTGTGTCAATCGGGGCTCTATATGTCGCGATGGACAAGAATCTCGGCGAAAGGGGGTGTCAATCGCGATTTTTCTATCGGTCGCGATGGATAGGGGTGTCCGTCGCGATGGACTCGTGTCCATCGGGGTCTGTCAATCGCTATGGACTGGCTGTATGTCGCGATGGAAAGTGTCAATCGCGATTGATGCTATCAATCGCGATGGACTGAAAAAATGCAAATTTTCCAAAAATTTTTGTGGATTTGTGATGTGCAAGGTCTCTAGTCTACTGTGGTGCACTTAATTTTACCAATAGATGAAGTTTTCTGTCAATCGCGATGGATAGAAGCTTGCGACACAGAGACAGTTCTGCACATTTTTGTACCTGCGCGACGTGCTGGAGATGATGGGATGGCCAATACCTGCAAGCAAACTCAAAAAACATGCAAAAACAATGCACACAAGATCGCTCTCTCGCTCTCTCTCACAAGTGAAATGAG
The DNA here is from genome assembly GCA_020310875.1 of Ceratopteris richardii. Classification (NCBI taxonomy): domain Eukaryota; kingdom Viridiplantae; phylum Streptophyta; class Polypodiopsida; order Polypodiales; family Pteridaceae; genus Ceratopteris; species Ceratopteris richardii. The sequence goes on from CM035406.1 coordinate 105,460,739, forward strand.
GGAAATGAAAGGGGGAAGGGGATATAGTCAAAAAACTGAAATTTTTGCGATGATGGAGATGGAGGTGGAAGATGATGGGGATGATGATGGTGATGATGATGATGAAGTAAGGAAGAGAAAAGTAAGGAGAAATAAAGAAATTACCTACAACGCCAACGTCACAACTCTACGTCTTACCATCACACGCTCGTCCTCAAAGCTCGATCCCCGGCAACGGCGCCAAAATTTGGTGTAGCTCAGTGATGAGTAGCACCTCCTTTAATGTCAATCCGGGAAGACGTGAGGATGGTATGAAGACCTCGAGCAAGTGAAGGCACAAGTGCGTGAGTGAGAAGCACACTAGCATGCACACATATACACACACACGCGCACACACAGTAAGACAAAGAGTGAGGAGCAATGGAGTTCTTAGATTACTTTCAAAAATCTCATACAAGTTCAAAACTATTACAAGCTAACCTCAAAAATGAGCTCTCTAGCTCTATTTATAGTTTTTGACTAGGTTTTGGCCCTGTCCAGACCTAGTGTCCGGCCTAGTTAAAAATTAGGTTCCAAGGCCAATTTGAGGGCTTAAACGGAGTCTAAAAAATATGAAAATTGATATGTAGGTACTTCTAAGGCTCCTCAAGCTCAAGGACTCCTTGGCTTGCACAAAATGGAGCTACAAAAATATGAAATGGTGTTTACAATGATTGTTAGTGATAAGAATCACTGTTATAAAGATGTTGATTTGGAAAAATTTGAAGGGCCTATCTGCCATATTTGCGTCGACTGCTTTGTCTACTTAATCCTTCACCTCGCTCTGACTCTCTCTGCTGGCTTCCTTGTCTAGTCAGTCCTTGGGTGCCCATACTGCTCTCAACATTTGCCCTTTTGACTACCTTGTTCTCCAACACGCATAATGGACTTGTTTTGCCTAGATTGATCTTCTTGCAATAGAAGAGAGACTAACTTCTAAAATGTTAAGGCATTTGGATTACCTTTCATCATCAGTCAAATAGTAGAAGCAAAACTCTTATATGAATCTAGAAGAACATTCAAAAAATTCTGCACAAGTGAACTCTCAAGTAAGACCATCAGCAAAAATCAACTGCTCCTTCAAATCTTTGATCTTTGTCAAAAAACTATCCATTGAATCTCCTTCATTCATGTGCTCACTCTCCAACTATTTTTGGAGGTAAGCAACACAAGCCTCATTCCATGCCTAGTATAAAGGGTTAAGTGTATCCCAAGCATCCTTTACTTTTATGGAAGAGCGAATGTGAGGAATAATGGCACATTTGACAAACAAGGCTATCAATGCATGTGCATGAGCATCTCTGCTATCCCAACAAAGTTGCTCTATAGTAGGTGCAACTGGAACCTGAACACGAACTGGAATGTAATCTGAATCAGCTTCAGTAACTATATTTACAAGTGTGATAGGACATTTTTCAATACGGTGCAATATATTCCACTGTCTTTTTGCAACCAAAACATGATGCATCATATAATCCCATAATGGGTAATTGGTACCATCCAACTTATGCTCAGTAGCCAACATACGGAATACATCACTACTTTCATCCATGGCCACTGACGAAAATACCCTGATGCAGAAAAATGATTGTATCCCAAAAAATTTGAATAGAACTACCATATTAAGTTCAACTAAACCTGTAGTAGACTTTGGATGCTTATACTGGTGAACCAAAACTTGTATATATCTTTGGCACAAAAAGACAAAATTACCGATATAGGCACTATAATAGTGAACTCGAAGGTCAAAACAAGCTCAAACCATGATTTTGACACCACAAAGTGAAGGTTTTCATAACTCCCAATCGCCCTGAGTATGCTCAGAAATTTTCTGTGCGATTTTAAGAATGTGATTGGAGGGGTGTCGATGATGCCCCAGATGAAGCGGGGACCTACTCTGATACCAATTGTTGGAGTTTGATGTTTACACAAGCACTTGAACAGCACAAGGAAGAAGAAGAAGCTTGGATCACAGCATGCAATACTAAATGAATTACCAAGAGAATGTACAAAGAGTAGTGACTTGTTAGGGTTATAAGCATATATACAAGTCAGGGGAAAAAACCTCCTAAAGAGGGAAAAACATTCCTCAACAGTCCTAGTGTGTTCGTGTTGGTGCATTTCAAGCCTTCACACTTGGCTTGGAATCTTGGAAGATTTGGTTTGGAACCCTTGAAGGGTATCACTATGTGAAGCTAGAACCATAGGAACACTTGCCTATGTGTTATTACATTTTTTACTTCTTGAAAAAGTCTAAATGACTTGGCATTATGTATACACACCTAACTGATTAGAGTCGTGGAATTTGGATGGTGTGATTGGAGAGAATATCTCCCTACTTTTAGAGGAGTGATTATAGGAGATTTGAATTTGAATTCAAATTCAAATCTCAACTCATTCTCTATAAAAGATGCAATCAAAAAGTCGCGGGTGCCCATCATCAATCCCGAGGCTGGTCTGTACTATCCATTGAGTGTGTGAGGTCTACATCATAGCCTACACCTCTGAGTACCATTGTGCTATGTTTATCATGCCAATGGGAATGTACATTCATATGATATAATACAAATACTTACATTCATCATCTCTGTTTTGTCTGAGTTATCTACTCCAAGTCTATCAACTTCAAAGGAGCATATCTCAGGATCTACTGAACCAAATCAAGTGATTCAAAGCACATTGGAACCAGCTCCACGTTTACTATACACCTACAAAGTTTCAAATTAATTGGATCAGCCATCTCGGAGAAATCTCACTCGAAGTGCACACTGGTCTGTGTCTGCAAAGTTCCTAAAATATCGGGGGTAACTACAATTTTGCTAAAGTGATTTCTCAGTGAGTAGTTTATCATTTCTTCTCATTCCACTTGCAAATGGTAGCTTGTTAAGCTAATTTAATATGTCCAGAAGGAATTAGATCAATTGTTAGTGTGTTGGTCACACTGAGTGAAAGGCTGAGCAGATGTCACTACAGAAATAGAAAGTTTTTCTTGATTTTTGAAGTGCCAAGTTATCTGTTTTGATTTGGTCATTACACATATCATTTGCAAAGTACATATATGCTTTCTTGGTATCATTTGGAAGCTCAAGGTGTGTACTAAGCATTTCTGGAATCAAAGGAGGGCTGGTGTGAAGCAGGTATAACAGCACCAACTCAATCTCTTGAGTGCATCCAACCATCACTCCCAACAGTGGTATCAGAGCAAATAAGGTAAACATGGGAGATGGTTTTCCTTCATTCATTGACAAATTGGACAGGAACAACTACCAAGCTTGGTCCCTGAGAATGAAGACCTATCTACAAGGCAGAAGCTTATTTGGATACATATCAGGAGATGAGGAATTGCCCTCATTCAAAACTAGAGGACTACCCACAAAGGATGAACATGAGAGGCTCAACCAATGGTGTGCAAAAGATGCTTTGGCAAGGTCTTACCTTCTAAACTCTATATCTGATTTTCTTTTACCTCATGTAAGGAACTGTAAGACTTCCCAAGAGACTTGGGAAACTCTGTCAACATACTTTTCTTCCAACACAAGGGCTAGGAAGAATCAATTGTGGATTGAATTCACAACCCTTAGGAAGCAGCCCAAGCAATCAGTCTCAGAGTATGTGACAAAGATTAAAGATGTGGCAAACCAATTAGCAAGCATTGGAGAGGAGATTGAAGAGGAGCAAATAGTCAGGCAAGTAACAAATGGACTCAAGGCAGATGATAAGTGGGAAAGTTTCACCACTGCAATGGACCTCTATATGGACATGTATACCCCAGATCTCACAACACTCATGGGCCAACTATTCACACATGAAGCAAAGTTTACAAAGGCAGGAGATCAATCAAAAGATAATAACCCCTCTGCTCTCTATACTGATAAGAAAGTTAAAGATAAAGGTAAAGGGAAGAAACAGGATGAAGAAGGCTCTACCTCTCAAGCTAATTATGCAGGGAGAGGTAGATCATCTAGAGGAAGAGGCAGAGGAGGTAAGTCAGGTAGGGGGAGACCCTACAATTCATCACCATGCAACATTTGTGGATTGTCCAATCATACCATAGATGAATGCTACAAGAACTACAAGAATCAGAGAGGAAGAGGCTACTCAAGAGGTGGATACTCTCAAGGGAGAGGCAGATTCAACCAACATCAAAGCTACAATGGATACAACAATCAATACAACAACAATTACAACAACAACCACAATGGAAATTACCAAGGTGGATTCAGAAATAGAAGAGACTACAACAATTACACAGAGGAGCAAGATGACTCCCTATTGATCATGAATATGACCTCCAAGGCAGGTACAAATGATGATCATTTATTTTATATTGACTCAGGATGTTCTAACCATGTAGTTGGCAATGTGGCACTACTTTCTGATTTGGAAGAACCCAAGGGCAAACATCAGGTACAAACAGGTGATGATACTAAACATTCTGTTGTTAAGATTGGAAATGTGAAGACATGTGATGGAAACCAGAACCTATTGAGCAGGGTACTCTATGTACCAACCATCACCAAGAATTTAATGAGTGTTGGCTAGATTGTGGAGAAAGGTTTGCAGGTCAGATTCACACAACATGGAGCATATATGGAGGACCCAAGACATGGATTCAGAAGGATAGCCAAGGGAGAAAAATCAGGTAGATTGTTTACTTTTGAGCTAGAAGACACCAAGAACATTGCTTTGTATAATTACAAGGATCAAACACTTTCAGAGTTAGAAATATGGCACAAGAGATTAGGTCACATAGGTGAAAGAACCCTAAAGCAAATGTGCAGGGATCAATGTGTGCTTGGGATACCAAATGTGTCCAAGCAACACATGATTTACAAGTGTGGAGCATGTCAGTTTGGTAAGTCTCATAGATTGCCATATTCAAGGAGAGGTTTCATGCATGAAGACTACCTAGACTTGGTACACACAGATGTTTGGGGACCTAGCAAGGACCCTTCCATTTCAGGTTCAAGGTATTATGTGTCCTTCATTGATGATTATAGCAGATGGACCATCTTATACTTTATGAAGCATAAAGATGAAGTATTTAATTGTTTCAAGAGATATCTTGCACTTGTTGAAAATCAACCAGGAAGAAGCTTGAAGAGGCTAAGGTCAGATGGTGGAGGAGAGTACTTCTCCAATGAGTTTGAAGATTTCTTGCAGGAAAGAGGTATCAAAAGGGAGATTACTACAAGGTACTCACCTGAACAAAATGGGGTAGCTGAAAGAAGGAATAGACTCATAGTAGAAACAGCTAGGTCTATGCTCAATGAAAAGAAATTACCAAATTATCTTTGGGCAGAGAGTGTATCCACTGCCACCTATCTCATAAACAGGTTGCCATCCAAATCACTTGATGGCATGACACCATATGAAGCTTGGCATGGTAAGAGACCTTCTCTGGATCATTGCAAAATTTTTGGTTGTGTAGCCTATGTGCATATTCCCTCACAGGTAAGGGGAAAGCTAGACCCTAAAGCTGAAAAATGTATCTTCATTGGTTATGATTTGAACCAAAAGGGATACAGATTCTACAACCCAACAAACAAAGGCTTCAAGGTAAGCAGAGATGTCATCTTTGATGAGAATGACTCATGGTATGAGAACGAATGCAGGAAGGTCAGTCTACCCTATGATATGGAAGAAGACTTCCCAAGGCTCACCAAGGAGGAACCAATCCAGAAAGATGAATCAAGCTCAGATGATGATGATACAATAAACCTTGAGGAATTCAAGGCTTGGAAGTCCAAAGGAAAGATGAAGATGAAAAAGTTGGAGGATATACCAGAATCCTCAACTCAAGCAATTAGAAGATCTCAGAGAGAAAGCAAAAGACCAATCAGATTTGGGTATGACACATCACTTGTAACTAAACATTCTGTATATCTTGCAAAGGATTTGTTGAATGAAGAACCAGGTACCTATGAAGAAGCAATCACCAAACCAGAATGGAAAGAAGCTATGGATGTAGAAATGGAAGCTCTCAAGGAGAGTGATACTTGGGACTTGGTACCCAAGAAGGAATCTATGAAGGTGATAGGATCCAGATGGATCTACAAGCTAAAGAGAAATTCATATGGAACAATCAATAGGTACAAAGCTAGGTTGGTTGCCAAGGGTTTTGCACAAACCCAAGGCATTGATTATGAGGAGACATTCTCTCCTGTGGCTAAGATGCCAACTATCAGAATATTGGTGAGTGTAGCTGCATCCAAAAATTGGAACATGTACCAATTAGATGTCAAGAATGCTTTCTTGAATGGATGGATATCTGAAGAAGTCTACATGTCACAACCACCTGGCTATGAAGACCCCAAGAAGGTAAATTATGTTTGTAAATTAAAGAAGGCTCTATATGGTTTGAAGCAGGCACCTAGAGCATGGAATTACAGGTTGACAACCTATCTCCAAGACCAAGGATTTGTGATGAGTAAAGCAGACACTTCTCTATTCATAAAGAGAAGTAGTACAGAGGTAATCTACTTGTGTGTTTATGTTGATGACATCATCATTACAGGCAATGATGTCAATGGGATTAGACACATCAAAGGACAGATGATGAAAGAATTCAAGATCAATGATCTTGGATTATTGAAGTACTTCTTAGGTCTTAAGTTAGTCTACACCAACTCAGGTATATACATCACTCAAAAGAAGTATGTACAGGATATGGTCAAGAAGTTTGGCTTGCAGGATGCTAAAATCTCAACTACTCCAATGGAGGTCAATCTAAAGCTAAGTGCTCATGAAGGGGATGAAATACAAGACATTACAGGATATCAAAGTATGGTAGGTAGTTTGAACTATGCTACCTTGACCAGAATTGACATAGCATATGGAGTTAGTGTGCTAAGCCAATTCATGCACAAACCAAGGGTACCTCACCTAGAGGCAGCAAAGAAGATCTTGAAATATTTGAAGGGAACTCAAAGCCATGGTTTGTACTTTCCTTATACATCAGATATTGACATTAAAGTTTACTCAGATGCAGATTGGGCAGGATGCAAGGATGATAGGAGAAGCACATCAGGTTACATTTGTTTTGCAGGAGATAAACCCATTTCTTGGTCAGCCAAGAAACAACCTACAGTGGCATTGTCATCCACTGAAGCAGAGTATAGAGGGCTTGCCAATGCCACCCAAGAAGCTATCTGGTTGAAGCTCTTGTATACAGAGTTAGGTCTATACACTAGACCACCAATTATCTTTGGAGATAACACTAGCTCTCTTCACCTTGCAGCTAATCCAATATATCATGCCAGAACCAAACACATAGAGGTTCATTACCACTATGTGAGAGAGAAGTTGCTTAGTAAAGACATTCAGTTGACATATGTGTCTACTAATATGCAATGTGTAGATTTGCTCACTAAAACATTGGATGGAAACAAGTTATGCAGATTTAAATCCATGATTGGATTGCAGGATGTGATTGAAGACTAAAGATGAAGGAGATGAAGACTTAAGCCAAAGTGTTTGGCTTGAGGGGGAGCTGTTGGTGCATTTCAAGCTTTCACACTTGGCTTGGAATCTTGGAAGATTTGGTTTGGAACCCTTGAAGGGTATCACTATGTGAAGCTAGAACCATAGGAACACTTGCCTATGTGTTATTACATTTTTTACTTCTTGTAAAAGTCTAAATGACTTGGCATTATGTATACACACCTAACTGATTAGAGTCGTGGAATTTGGATGGTGTAATTGGAGAGAATATCTCCCTACTTTTAGAGGAGTGATTATAGGAGATTTGAATTTGAATTCAAATTCAAATCTCAACTCATTCTCTATAAAAGATGCAATCAAAAAGTCGCGGGTGCCCATCATCAATCCCGAGGCTGGTCTGTACTATCCATTGAGTGTCTGAGGTCTACATCATAGCCTACACCTCTGAGTACCATTGTGCTATGTTTATCATGCCAATGGGAATGTACATTCATATGATATAATACAAATACTTACATTCATCATCTCTGTTTTGTCTGAGTTATCTACTCCAAGTCTGTCAACTTCAAAGGAGCATATCTCAGAATATACTGAACCAAATCAAGTGATTCAAAGCACATTGGAACCAGCTCCAAGTCTAATATACACCTACAAAGTTTCAAATCAATTGGATCAGCCAGCTCGGAGAAATCTCACTCGAAGTGCACACTGGTCTGTGTCTGCAGAGTTCCTAAAATATCGGGGGTAACTACAATTTTGCTAAAGTGATTTCTCAGTGAGTAGTTTATCATTTCTTCTCATTCCACTTGCAAATGGTAGCTTGTTAAGCTAATTTAATATGTCCAGAAGGAATTAGATCAATTGTTAGTGTGCTGGTCACACTGAGTGAAAGGCTGAGCAGGTGTCACTACAGAAATAGAAAGTTTTTCTTGATTTTTGAAGTGCCAAGTTATCTGTTTTGATTTGGTCATTACACATATCATTTGCAAAGTACATATATACTTTCTTGGTATCATTTGGAAGCTCAAGGTGTGTACTAAGCATTTCTGGAATCAAAGGAGGGCTGGTGTGAAGCAGGTATAGCAGCACCAACTCAATCTCTTGAGTGCATCCAACCATCACTCCCAACAGTGGTATCAGAGCAAATAAGGTAAACATGGGAGATGGTTTTCCTTCATTCATTGACAAATTGGACAGGAACAACTACCAAGCTTGGTCCCTGAGAATGAAGACCTATCTACAAGGCAGAAGCTTATTTCGATGCATATCAGGAGATGAGGAATTGCCCTCATTCAAAACTAGAGGACTACCCACAAAGGATGAACATGAGAGGCTCAACCAATGGTGTGCAAAAGATGCTTTGGCAAGGTCTTACCTTCTAAACTCTATATCTGATTTTCTTTTACCTCATGTAAGGAACTGTAAGACTTCCCAAGAGACTTGGGAAACTCTGTCAACATACTTTTCTTCCAACACAAGGGCTAGGAAGAATCAATTGTGGATTGAATTCACAACCCTTAGGAAGCAGCCCAAGCAATCAGTCTCAGAGTATGTGACAAAGATTAAAGATGTGGCAGACCAATTAGCAAGCATTGGAGAGGAGATTGAAGAGGAGCAAATAGTCAGGCAAGTAACAAATGGACTCAAGGCAGATGATAAGTGGGAAAGTTTCACCACTGCAATGGACCTCTATATGGACATGTATACCCCAGATCTCACAACACTCATGGGCCAACTATTCACACATGAAGCAAAGTTTACAAAGGCAGGAGATCAATCAAAAGATAATAACCCCTCTGCTCTCTATACTGATAAGAAAGTTAAAGATAAAGGTAAAGGGAAGAAACAGGATGAAGAAGGCTCTACCTCTCAAGCTAATTATGCAGGGAGAGGTAGATCATCTAGAGGAAGAGGCAGAGGAGGTAAGTCAGGTAGGGGGAGACCCTACAATTCATCACCATGCAACATTTGTGGATTGTCCAATCATACCATAGATGAATGCTACAAGAACTACAAGAATCAGAGAGGAAGAGGCTACTCAAGAGGTGGATACTCTCAAGGGAGAGGCAGATTCAACCAACATCAAAGCTACAATGGATACAACAATCAATACAACAACAATTACAACAACAACCACAATGGAAATTACCAAGGTGGATTCAGAAATAGAAGAGACTACAACAATTACACAGAGGAGCAAGATGACTCCCTATTGATCATGAATATGACCTCCAAGGCAGGTACAAATGATGATCATTTATTTTATATTGACTCAGGATGTTCTAACCATGTAGTTGGCAATGTGGCACTACTTTCTGATTTGGAAGAACCCAAGGGCAAACATCAGGTACAAACAGGTGATGATACTAAACATTCTGTTGTTAAGATTGGAAATGTGAAGACATGTGATGGAAACCAGAACCTATTGAGCAGGGTACTCTATGTACCAACCATCACCAAGAATTTAATGAGTGTTGGCTAGATTGTGGAGAAAGGTTTGCAGGTCAGATTCACACAACATGGAGCATATATGGAGGACCCAAGACATGGATTCAGAAGGATAGCCAAGGGAGAAAAATCAGGTAGATTGTTTACTTTTGAGCTAGAAGACACCAAGAACATTGCTTTGTATAATTACAAGGATCAAACACTTTCAGAGTTAGAAATATGGCACAAGAGATTAGGTCACATAGGTGAAAGAACCCTAAAGCAAATGTGCAGGGATCAATGTGTGCTTGGGATACCAAATGTGTCCAAGCAACACATGATTTACAAGTGTGGAGCATGTCAGTTTGGTAAGTCTCATAGATTGCCATATTCAAGGAGAGGTTTCATGCATGAAGACTACCTAGACTTGGTACACACAGATGTTTGGGGACCTAGCAAGGACCCTTCCATTTCAGGTTCAAGGTATTATGTGTCCTTCATTGATGATTATAGCAGATGGACCATCTTATACTTTATGAAGCATAAAGATGAAGTATTTAATTGTTTCAAGAGATATCTTGCACTTGTTGAAAATCAACCAGGAAGAAGCTTGAAGAGGCTAAGGTCAGATGGTGGAGGAGAGTACTTCTCCAATGAGTTTGAAGATTTCTTGCAGGAAAGAGGTATCAAAAGGGAGATTACTACAAGGTACTCACCTGAACAAAATGGGGTAGCTGAAAGAAGGAATAGACTCATAGTAGAAACAGCTAGGTCTATGCTCAATGAAAAGAAATTACCAAATTATCTTTGGGCAGAGAGTGTATCCACTGCCACCTATCTCATAAACAGGTTGCCATCCAAATCACTTGATGGCATGACACCATATGAAGCTTGGCATGGTAAGAGACCTTCTCTGGATCATTGCAAAATTTTTGGTTGTGTAGCCTATGTGCATATTCCCTCACAGGTAAGGGGAAAGCTAGACCCTAAAGCTGAAAAATGTATCTTCATTGGTTATGATTTGAACCAAAAGGGATACAGATTCTACAACCCAACAAACAAAGGCTTCAAGGTAAGCAGAGATGTCATCTTTGATGAGAATGACTCATGGTATGAGAACGAATGCAGGAAGGTCAGTCTACCCTATGATATGGAAGAAGACTTCCCAAGGCTCACCAAGGAGGAACCAATCCAGAAAGATGAATCAAGCTCAGATGATGATGATACAATAAACCTTGAGGAATTCAAGGCTTGGAAGTCCAAAGGAAAGATGAAGATGAAAAAGTTGGAGGATATACCAGAATCCTCAACTCAAGCAATTAGAAGATCTCAGAGAGAAAGCAAAAGACCAATCAGATTTGGGTATGACACATCACTTGTAACTAAACATTCTGTATATCTTGCAAAGGATTTGTTGAATGAAGAACCAGGTACCTATGAAGAAGCAATCACCAAACCAGAATGGAAAGAAGCTATGGATGTAGAAATGGAAGCTCTCAAGGAGAGTGATACTTGGGACTTGGTACCCAAGAAGGAATCTATGAAGGTGATAGGATCCAGATGGATCTACAAGCTAAAGAGAAATTCATATGGAACAATCAATAGGTACAAAGCTAGGTTGGTTGCCAAGGGTTTTGCACAAACCCAAGGCATTGATTATGAGGAGACATTCTCTCCTGTGGCTAAGATGCCAACTATCAGAATATTGGTGAGTGTAGCTGCATCCAAAAACTGGAACATGTACCAATTAGATGTCAAGAATGCTTTCTTGAATGGATGGATATCTGAAGAAGTCTACATGTCACAACCACCTGGCTATGAAGACCCCAAGAAGGTAAATTATGTTTGTAAATTAAAGAAGGCTCTATATGGTTTGAAGCAGGCACCTAGAGCATGGAATTACAGGTTGACAACCTATCTCCAAGACCAAGGATTTGTGATGAGTAAAGCAGACACTTCTCTATTCATAAAGAGAAGTAGTACAGAGGTAATCTACTTGTGTGTTTATGTTGATGACATCATCATTACAGGCAATGATGTCAATGGGATTAGACACATCAAAGGACAGATGATGAAAGAATTCAAGATCAATGATCTTGGATTATTGAAGTACTTCTTAGGTCTTGAGTTAGTCTACACCAACTCAGGTATATACATCACTCAAAAGAAGTATGTATAGGATATGGTCAAGAAGTTTGGCTTGGAGGATGCTAAAATCTCAACTACTCCAATGGAGGTCAATCTAAAGCTAAGTGCTCATGAAGGGGATGAAATACAAGACATTACAGGATATCAAAGTATGGTAGGTAGTTTGAACTATGCTACCTTGACCAGAATTGACATAGCATATGGAGTTAGTGTGCTAAGCCAATTCATGCACAAACCAAGGGTACCTCACCTAGAGGCAGCAAAGAAGATCTTGAAATATTTGAAGGGAACTCAAAGCCATGGTTTGTACTTTCCTTATACATCAGATATTGACATTAAAGTTTACTCAGATGCAGATTGGGCAGGATGCAAGGATGATAGGAGAAGCACATCAGGTTACATTTGTTTTGCAGGAGATAAACCCATTTCTTGGTCAGCCAAGAAACAACCTACAGTGGCATTGTCATCCACTATGCAGAGTATAGAGGGCTTGCCAATGCCACCCAAGAAGCTATCTGGTTGAAGCTCTTGTATACAGAGTTAGGTCTATACACTAGACCACCAATTATCTTTGGAGATAACACTAGCTCTCTTCACCTTGCAGCTAATCCAATATATCATGCCAGAACCAAACACATAGAGGTTCATTACCACTATGTGAGAGAGAAGTTGCTTAGTAAAGACATTCAGTTGACATATGTGTCTACTAATATGCAATGTGTAGATTTGCTCACTAAAGCATTGGATGGAAACAAGTTATGCAGATTTAAATCCATGATTGGATTGCAGGATGTGATTGAAGACTAAAGATGAAGGAGATGAAGACTTAAGCCAAAGTGTTTGGCTTGAGGGGGAGCTGTTGGTGCATTTCAAGCCTTCACACTTGGCTTGGAATCTTGGAAGATTTGGTTTGGAACCCTTGAAGGGTATCACTATGTGAAGCTAGAACCATAGGAACACTTGCCTATGTGTTATTACATTTTTTACTTCTTGTAAAAGTCTAAATGACTTGGCATTATGTATACACACCTAACTGATTAGAGTCGTGGAATTTGGATGGTGTAATTGGAGAGAATATCTCCCTACTTTTAGAGGAGTGATTATAGGAGATTTGAATTTGAATTCAAATTCAAATCTCAACTCATTCTCTATAAAAGATGCAATCAAAAAGTCGCGGGTGCCCATCATCAATCCCGAGGCTGGTCTATACTATCCATTGAGTGTCTGAGGTCTACATCATAGCCTACACCTCTGAGTACCATTGTGCTATGTTTATCATGCCAATGGGAATGTACATTCATATGATATAATACAAATACTTACATTCATCATCTCTGGTTTGTCTGAGTTATCTACTCCAAGTCTGTCAACTTCAAAGGATCATATCTCAGAATCTACTGAACCAAATCAAGTGATTCAAAGCACATTGGAACCAGCTCCAAGTCTAATATACACCTACAAAGTTTCAAATCAATTGGATCAGCCACCTCGGAGAAATCTCACTCGAAGTGCACACTGGTCTGTGTCTGCAGAGTTCCTAAAATATCGGGGGTAACTACAATTTTGCTAAAGTGATTTCTCAGTGAGTAGTTTATCATTTCTTCTCATTCCACTTGCAAATGGTAGCTTGTTAAGCTAATTTAATATGTCCAGAAGGAATTAGATCAATTGTTAGTGTGCTGGTCACACTGAGTGAAAGACTGAGCAGGTATCACTACAGAAATAGAAAGTTTTTCTTGATTTTTGAAGTGCCAAGTTATCTGTTTTGATTTGGTCATTACACATATCATTTGCAAAGTACATATATGCTTTCTTGGTATCATTTGGAAGCTCAAGGTGTGTACTAAGCATTTCTGGAATCAAAGGAGGGCTGGTGTGAAGCAGGTATAGCAGCACCAACTCAATCTCTTGAGTGCATCCAACCATCACTCCCAACAGTTCGCACACATTACTACCTAAATATATCAACATGAAGTAGGTGCATTCTAAGCTTCTCCAGCTAATTTTGCTATGTGGGTCCATTTTTATGCACTACTTGTGCATGGACCTAGCAAATTAGGTGGATCATTAGCTAGTTCAAGACTTTGAGAAGCCTCTTTAAATTGAGGTTGACCAAAACATCTAACTAAGATGTTTATGACTATGTTCTACTTCTTAAACTACATCTACTGATTCTTTTTTTTCCAAATACATGCCTACCATGTTCTATTTATCATGAGGAAGGAGATAAGGAAGAGAGCTCATGAAGGGCTTTGGTGTGCAGAACAAGAGGACCAAAGAGGAGATGAAGGGAGAGAGAAGAGAGGAGAGACGCGCACAGATGCGTGGGAGCCTCGAAACCCACATGATGATCTCTCTTGAGGCAATGCTCTATATATGATGTATATATATGAATATGGGGGTAAGGTCACATGACCCTTACATCCCCAAAAATCTCCCACTTAAGGGTCAATGTGACCATAAGTGGTAAAATATACAAAGAATGATGTAGGACTATACAATAATGTACGAGAAGAGTCTGGATCTCTACCCATACATATCAGTCTACACCAACTACCTCGAACAAGGTGTATCCATGCACCTCAAACTGCTCTAGACTCATATCGAGCCCACATCTAACTGATGCAAGAACTGATGAAGTTCCTACAAAGCTCCCACTCGCTCTATGCCTGTGTCAATCATCGAAGTACTAACAACTCCAAGTGCAAATGCCCCAATAGCAACTCCAATATCTGGTCTCGAGTGTTGGAGTTAGACGTATGTGGAAGCACGCGAACAGCACAAGGAAGAAGAAGAAGCTTGGAGCACAACACACAATATTGAATGTATTACTAGAGAATGTACAAAGATAAGTATCCCATTAGGGCAATAGGCGTATATACAAGCCGGGGGAAAAAACCTCCTAAAGAGGGAAAAAAGTGCCCCGACGTTCCTAGAGTGTTCACACACATCACTACCTAAATATATCAACAAATCCCCCCTGGGAGTGATGCGATGAACAAGTAGCTAGCACTCATGTATAAGGAAGTGCCAAGCTATGTGGAAATCACTCCACAAAAGGAAGTAAGCCCAAAGCTTTGCAGAAAGCTTCAAACTTCTCACTAGGTAGAGCCTTCGTGAAAAGTTCTGCAATGTTCTCCTGCATGGGCACATATGCCAAGCTGATCTCCCTAGCAGAGAACCTCTCCTTGACATAAGGATAATGCACCTCAATGTGCTTAGTGCGAGCATGGAACACAAGGTTCCTCACAACTGCCAATGCGCTCTGACTGTCAGTGAAGATAGTGGTGGGAGAAAATTATGTCAACTGTACCATCAGGTTTATGCTTCAGCTAATATACCCACTTAGTGCCAGTGGCCTTCTTGCCAAGAGGCAAGTCACATAAAGACCAAGTACCATACTTCATTATTGCATCATATTCAAATTGCATAGCATCCATCCAATTTTCTGAATTTTATGCTTCATCAAACGAAACTGGCTCATTCTCATCACAAAGACTAGATGCAGCCATAGCAAAACAATCTGATGCAAAAGAGGCACTATGAGAGCCTGATCGAGTACGATACGACAAAGGTGCATCTAATTTACTGTCATGCAAGGTCTGCACCAGCCATTTTGGCATAGTTCTTGCCTGCTCAATATCAGCTCTCTTATCAATAAGTGCATCATGTACATCTGCATCAGAAATGGAATTATCTGCATCATCACATGAAACCTTCAAAGGCTGAGAAGTTGCCTCATTGGGACTAGCACTAGACTGTCCACCTGTAAAAAGAGGCAGCAAAATATCATACATGTCTTTGGAACTAACAGATGTCTCCTTAGTGCATGAAAGCAATGGCTGAATAGCATCTTCCACAAAAACAACATCACGGCTAACCAAAATGCATTTAGTATGTGGATGATACAAACGATAGCCTTTACTTTCAGAACTATACCCAACAAAAATACATTTTAGTGCTTTATCATCCAATTTTCAGTGATGTTGTTCAGGCACTAATGCATATGCCAAACAACCAAACACACGCAGATGAGCAACAGATGGCTTGCGGTCATGCCAAGCCTCATATGGAGTGATAGACTGAAGTGCTTTAGTGGGACACCTTTTCAATACATATGCTCCACACATGACAGCCTCAAGCCAGAAACTATGTGGTAAAGCCTGACTCTTGACCATACACCTCGCCATCTCCATGAATGACCTGTTCTTTCGTTCAGCAACTCCATTCTATTGAGGTTTATGCGGCACTGTACACTAGTGTTTTATCCCACGTTCAGCCAGAAATGCATTAAAATCAGAAGACATATATTCCCCCCCTTGATCTGAACAGAGGGTGCCCATTTTACATGCTGACAGATTTTCAGCCAAAACCAAAAACTGTTTGAAGCACATGAACACTTTGGACTTTGCCTTCAATGGATATACCCATGCATGCCTGGAAAAATCATTGATGAAAGTCACGGAGTAGAGATAATTCCCAAAAGAAGGTGTCTGCATAGGACCACATACATCACTATGTACAAGCTGCAATTTCTGAGTAGCCCAAACTGAACCATCTTTTGGAAAGTACGAACGTTGCATTTTGCCCAAAATACAACCTTCACAGACATGTTTTCTAGGTGCCTCAAGTTTGGTCAAAGAGGACACCATTTCAGATTTCTGTCATGCATAGCAAACTAGCAAAATTCAGATGACCAAAGCGTGCATGCCAAAGCATTGCATCTGACATAGCCTGAGAATCATTTACTGCACATGCCAAATCATTTACAGATCTTTCATAGTCTATGAGCTTATACAGCCCACAACATAAAATGCCAGAAGCAACAATCACATCGCCATTTGACAGATCATGAACTGTACACCTATCATTAACAAATTTCACAACCAAGCCAATCTTGGCTAATGTAGAAACTGATAACAGGTTCTTCTTGATCCCTGACACAAATAAAGCATCTGACAAAGTGAAAGAACTACCATCAACAGTAGTCAAAATGATCTTACCAACTCCCATAACAGGATAAGAGGAGTTGTTGGTGCATGTAACAGTATTCCCTGTAGGGGCAGGCTCGAGTGACGAGAAGAAATTGTGTTGCGAGGTAATATGTTTGTTCGCCCCACTGTCAAAGTACCAAATAACTGAGTCTACTGCAGACATGCACTGCTCATGAGAAGAAGGGTCAAAACTGCAAACAGTAGTAAACACCCATTCTTCTTCCTGCACAAGATTAGCAGACTCCATTTTTGGTGTAGAGGCTTCTGCAACAACCATTCCACCCTCTTTCTTCTTTGCCTCTTTTGCAGCCAGTTTTGGACAGTTCTTTGTGATATGATCATTCCCTTTACAGTACTTACAAAACAATTTCTGCTTTTCTGATTTTTTCTCATCTTTGTCTTGGTTCTTCGAATGTGCAACATTTGCATATTTCTGCTTACTAGTAGAATAGCTCCATTTTCCTTTGCCCTTCTGACTAGCCAAGAAAGCTTGATCTGCAACATGCATAATGGACCTGTTCTGCCTGGACTGATCTTCCTGCAACAGAATAGAGACTAACTCCTCAAATGACAAGGCATTTGGATTGCCTTTCATCATCAATCGAAGAGTAGAAGCAAAGCTCTGATATGAATCAGGAAGACCATTCAGAATGGTCTACACAAGTGAGCTATCTGGTATAACCTCATCAGCAAAAATCAATTGTTCCTTCAAGTCTTTGATCTTTGTTAAGAAACTGTCCATAGAATCACCTTCATTCATGTGCTCGCTCTCCAACTGTTTTTGGAGGTAAGCAACACGAGCCTCACTCCTAGCTTGGTACAATGTGGTAAGTCTATCCCAAGCATCCTTAGCTATTTTGCAAGAGCGAATATGAGGAATAATGGCACGTTTGACAGACAAAGCTATCAATGCATGTGCCTGGGCATCTCTGCCATCCCAACAAATCTGCTCTGTAGTAGGTGCAGCACAAACTGTAGCACGAACAGGAATATGCAGAATACCATCATCTTCGACACCTTCTGCATCAGCTTTAGTACCTACAGTTGTAATAGTTGCAGGTGTGATAGGAAGTTTTTTGACACCCTGCACAATGTTCCACAGTCCTTTTGCAACCAACACATGTCGCATCATATAAGCCCATAACGGGTAGTTGGTACCATCCAACTTATCCTCAATAGCCAACATACAGAATACATCACTGCTTTCAGCCATGGCCGATGACTGAAATACCTTGATGCAGAAAATTGATTGTATCTCAAAAAGTTGAACAGAACTACCCAGACGAATTCTACTAAACCTGTAGCAGACTTCGAGACGCTTATACTGGCAAACAGAAATTGGTATATACCTTTGGCACAAAAAGACAAAATAGCCTGCACAAGCGCTATGATAGTGCGTTTGGAGGCCGAAACGAGCTCAGATCACGATTTCGGCACCCTGAGTATGCTCAGCAAATTTCGTGCAAATCTGAGACTGCAAACGGAGGAGTGTCGATGGCACCCTAGATGAAGCGACGACCTGCTCTGATACCAATTGTTGGAGTTAGACGTCTGCGGAAGCACGTCAATAGCACAAGGAAGAAGAAGAAGCTTGGAGCACAACACACAATACTGAATGTATTACTAGAGAATGTACAAAGATAAGTAGCCCATTAGGGCAATAGGTGTATATACAAGCCGGGGGAAAAAAACCTCCTAAAGAGGGAAAAAAGTGCCCCGGTGGTCCTAGAGTGTTCACACACATCACTACCTAAATATATCAACATCGAGCATAACAACTCGTACATCAGACTCCCGAATGCTAATGAAACATGTTCTATCCTCGCTAACCTGAGCATGTCAGCCATGCATGTATCCAAGGCATCCAAAGCACCATCGTCAAGATCAACATGTCCTGACATATCTATGTCAACATCTGGCATGAGTGAATCCAAGAATGACTTCATAACTGCTAACTCTTCAACATCCAAATCAACCATCCTATCAACCAAGGATGTGTCTAGATGTGCACCCTCAGAGCTAGTATGCTCTTGCATATATTGTGTATCATAAGAGCTGTCCTGATCTACCACAACAAGTGTATCATCATGCTCCACATGAGCTAACTACACAACATCAACACCAAGATCAAAGTGATGATCACACTCTAACTGAGTATCATCACAATGCTCTACATGAGAATCCACATCATGCTCTAAAGCATCAAACTAATCGTCCAAAGTGTGCTCCACAAGCGCATCTATATGATCAATAAAATCATGCTCTACATAAGCATCACGAGCATCCAAAACATGCTCTACATGTGCATCCATCTAAGCATCTGAATCCTGCCATACATGTGCATCATGAATGTCAATAGATCTATATATAGGTAGACAAAATGAGACATGATGAGTCTCACATCGCACATAAGGCTGAACTCCCACTGAGACGAGACTGTCTCTCACATGGAGTACCTGCAATGGATACATGTGCCCAATCCTAGCACCTCTAACAAGCATAAGCTATCCCAACTACAACTGAAAATGATGCTCACCAAGGAATGCATAACATCTGCTTTCTTGTAACTGGCTAACTGAAATCAAGCTCATAGGGAATGAAGGCACATAGCATACATGTCTGAGTATAAGTGATGCTCCACTAGGTAGCATAAGGCATACATCTCCTGCACCCTTAATGTCATATGTCATACCATCAGGCAAGTGCACACATCCATGACTCTCACCTGAGAATCGACAAAACCACTCGTGATATGGAGTAACATGAAAACTAGCTAATGCATCAAGTAACCAAGCCATATGTGTGCTCTCTAATGAACAAGAGGAATAATGAGATGAACCATAAGAGAAAGTGATATCACCATCACTGGCATAATCAACTGCCATAGACTCTCCTGAAATCACTACCTGACCTGCATCACGTGCATATCTCTAATGTTGTCATCGCATCCACTTGAAGCAACATTGTCGAATATGGCCTTCATGACCACAATGCCAACATCGAAGTCGTCGATGTGATCTATGTCTCACATGAGTCAATGGACTCGCATACATATCATGTAGTCTTTGCCACAATGCACTACTTGTCTCCTTATACATCACAGACTCATATATAGAATACACAAGCTGTAATCGAATAGTGGAGCTGGCCAATGCATCCAAATCCATCCGTACGTGGTTGGGCATGTCACAAGGCCTCTGTGCATTTCTATGCACATACATGTGTAACCCTACATGAACCAATTTATGCCACATCTAAGCTTTCCATCTCAGAAAAGCAGTGCCATCAAATCAAGAAGACACCATGCTAGCAATCCAAGAGACTAACAATGTAACAAGAGACTAGAAGCAATACTCTATCCTCAATAGGTTCACACCTGCATATCCATATGCATAACTCACATCACAATGTCACTAGAGAAGAAACCATATGAACAACCTGACACATAACCATGCATCTAGCATGCACATAAAACCATGAGCATAAGCCTGCTCACCAAGTCTCCAAACTGACAAAGTAGATGTGAAAGAATCCTGGAAAAATTTCGATAGAGTATCCCCTGTAACCTGAGCAATCAAACAAGATAACCAATAGCAAAAGAACAATGAGTAACCTGTCACCACATGTCACTGATCCAACCAAAGATAATCGCAACTACATATGCCAAAAACTAATAGCAATACATGCCAATACAATGATGATGTATCTCCCACTCAAGAATGAATCCTACAAGATGGTCCAACCTATCACAAACAACATGTGACCAAGTCCAAGTAAATGGAGATCAACAATGATCCAAAGCTATCACACAAGCTTCAAGATCCACTCGAGTTTTCTTCTACCATAAAAGCTGTCAAAATTTCGAAATCTCCTCTATAAAATGGACTTTGAAACAAATAAACCATGTGGGAATCACCATCCACATATGCCAAGAATCACATTGGCAAATAGATATCAATCAATGACCATATGCTAAAGTGATATCTAATCAAGGTGATAGATAAGTGTGCCTGCAAAAAAAAAACTGATACAAGTACCAACCAAGATCCACAATCAACTCTCACAGAATTTGTGTGCAACCAGTAACTAAATCCATAACCAAGTAGCATAAGCAAGATATAGACCACAATGCCACTATGCATCCATGATCGAAATCATGATGACATAAACCTCAAAAAGAGTATACCATAATGTCATCTCACATGCCAAACACATGACAAGATTATGCTCTACTCTCATATGGAAGAGCTATCACAGTGATCATACATGGATAATGCCTTCAAGCTCTAAGAATAAAAGCTTTTACACCAAAAATTCTCTCTCAAAGAAGTTCCAAGGAAAATTAAACCTCCAAGAGCAATTATGGTTCTTATGGCAAAAATATGTTGCTTTGTGTTTTGTTGTTTTAGAGGTGATAACCTCTGAATCTAGACTTTTCCTCTTCGGAAAACTTCAAGAACTCATTCTAAGATACATAAGAAGATAAAGAACACCTCAATCGGAAGTGCATAGCTCAAGATATGCACAAAGGAAGCACTTGCTGCCAATTTCACTTTCACCTACAACATTGTTGCTCTGTATTTTACAGTTTTGGTGACCTTGCACTCAGATTTTGGATTGTATTCTTCTATAGAGTTGTAGAGGCTATTCCAAGATACTCATACCAAGTTGAGTCATCTCATTCGGATTTGTATAACTCAATTTATAGTCAAAACACTCACTTGCTATCCAAGTGATTGTAGATTCGTCTTCTACATTAGTCTGCATTTTTTAATTTTCAGCATTGTAGCACTCTGAACTAGGTTTTGTGCCCTTCTATGAAGTTCTAACCCTTTGTGTTAGCTACATACAGAACTTTAAAATGCATCAATTTGAGCTTCCTAGCTCGAGTTATGACTTAAATACTGAACTATTGTGGAAAGATGCCGACCTTCACTTTCACCTCATGTGACCTAAGCTTCCATTGAAGCTTCTTGCACACTAGCCTTCAACATGCTCTGATACCAATGAAGGGCTTTGGTGTCTACAACAAGAGGAGCAAGGAGGATATGAAGGAGAGAGAAGTGACGAGAGACGCGCACAGATGCATGGGAGCCTCGAAACCCACATAATGATCTCTCTTGAGGCAATGCTCTATATATGATGTATATATATGAATATGGGGGTAAGTTCACATGACCCTTACATCCCCAACAGCTCACAAGCACACTCTCATAATCAAAGAGGAGCACACACATAGATTGAGGCAAGGAAGAATGATCTTCTTCTTCTTCTACTACTACTACTACATAAAAGAAATGCACAAGAATGACCTAAAAGAACAATAAAACAACTGCAATATATAAAGAACAGTACATAAGGAAAATCCTAATGTGCACAAATGAGTGACCTGGCAAGAAAACAAATGTGCCATCACTCTCACTGGATAAATCTAATAAAGCTCAATGAAATATCCCTGACATATACTAGCGTGACCACTATACATGTCAGAGAAATGAAAAAGTGATACGTGCCATCATGGATCATCACATGTTGAGCTTGATATCTCAATGCTCCCCCTCAAGCTCAATGTCATGTCCCCTAATCCAAGCATCTTCCAAAACTTCTTCCGCTTCTCTGCTCCAAGTGCTTTAGTAAAAATATCAACAGCCTGCTCATTTGTCCTCGCATAAACAAGATCAATATCACCTTCTTATACCTTCTCTCTAATGAAGTGATAATGTACCTTGATATGCTTTGTTCTAGCATGAAAAAGAGGGTTTCGTGCTAACTCTATGCTGCTAAGATTATCATAATAGATGGTGATAAGATTTTGCATTTCCACACCCAAATCTGCAAGTAGCATCTCTAACCAAGATGCTTCACATGCTGCCATTGTAGCACCTCTATACTCAGCCTCTGTACTCGACAAAGCAATAGTGGGTTGCTTCTTACTGCTCCATGTAATAGCTACACTCCCAAGTGAGAATAGAAAGCCACTAGTAGATCTTTTATCTAGAATGCTACCGTCCCAATCTACATTAGTGTATCCATGAACCTGCAAATCTACACAGCTTCATAAAACAATGCATAATCCAAAGTAGCACTCACATAATGTAGAGTGTTCCTCATAGCATCTAAATGCAACTTCCTGTGAACCAACATAAATTGACTTTCAAGTCCAACCGTGTAGCTTAGATCAAGCCTTGTAATTGTGAGATATATCAAACTTCCCACAATTTTCCTGTACATAGTAGCATTTTCCAATGCTTCACCTGATGTAGTATCCAACTTCAAATTTTGATCTTATGGCATAGAAATTGGCTTACAATCAGCCATACCAGATCTCTATATTAGCAATAACTCCTACACCTTTTGCAAACATTGTTGCATTCATTTCAAGAATTTTCACATTTAAGGTGAACATCCTACCCACTTTATTTCCTTTGGCAATCAATCTTCCATCCTATTTGTACTCTTCTACATATAGCCCATCAGCATTGAACCTGACTTGTAATCCTTGATCAACCATTTGTCAAACAGAAACTAGATTCTTTGTTATATTTGGAACATGCTACACATCAGCAAGATGTTTTACATTCCCATCCTCCATAGACAATGCTATGTTTCCTGTATGCTCGATAGGGTGTGATGTGTTATTACTTGTTTCAACATATCCAAGAACTGGCAATTTCTACAAACTACTAAACCATTCTGCATGACTAGTCATGTGATTTGAAGCACCTAAATCAACATATCAAACATTATCATTCGATTTTGAAACATCAGTAGACATCGTATTCATCATGTGATGTTGAACCATGAACAACTTCTCAGAATCACTTGTGTATGCATAGTTGTTTTGTTGTCTTCTATTATTTTGATTCTTCAACATGCAATCACGTTCAAAGTGTCCACATTTACCACAATTCTAGCATCATTTACTTTCATTACTTGAATCATTTCTTTGGAAATTTTTGCGGCCTCTTTGGCTCCCCCTGATTCGAAACTATCCTCTACCTCCTGCATGATTCTAATGTTGACCTTCGTCTTGGTTACTGTTTCCTCTTCCACTTCTGAAGCCTCTACCTCTGCCTCTTCCTCTACTAGAGTAGAATGATGAAATAAAAAAGAACTATTCCTACTCTACTAGCAATCATACAATAAACAAGCTATGGAGGAAGAAATAAAAGATATGAAAACATGATGAAATCAATAAAGCAGAAATGGAAATGTCTTACATGAGATGCTCTATGAGCATGGAGACTTCATGAGGAGAGGATGCACACTCTTGGCAATGAGCTAGAGTGGAATGACCTATGTGGAGTGAAGGGAGGCCTTGCTTATATGGAGTTTGGGAGAATTCCCTTGCATGTGGGATATATGTGCTTGCATGAGAATGGTTCTAGCTTTGGACAAAAGGGTGGAGCATGGAACTCTCAACACCCCTCCTCCATGTGATGACCCTTTTGTTTTTAGCATGGGGTAGCGACATATGGGATCACTTAGTCCATTTGGTTTTTAGGATCTAAGGACATATGGGATCCTTAGACATAACTTGGACATATGGGATCCAAGTTTGGGACATATGGCATCCCTTGGGTTTCTGTTCCATGGACATATGGGATCCATGGTTTTTGGGATCTAGGGACATATGGGATACCTAGACATATAAGGGGTTTACATCATGGGGTAGGTAGTGCTTATGGAACCATTTGCCACCTTTTGAGCATTTTTCTTTTCTTGGGTCTTTTGTTGTTGGTGTAGCCTTTGTTTTGTGAGCTTCATGGCCTTGTAGTGGGCTTTTAAGTGTCATTTGTTGAAGCCATAGGGAAGGTCTTACTCTTTTAAAGAGCATTGTCTAGTCCCTTTACATGGGGCTTGATATGATTTGGAAAGTGTTAATACATTTTCCTTTGTTACATCATATCATGTGAAGATATGGCATTATCATGTGAAAATATGGCACTAATTACATGATCATCATGTGAACATATGGCACTAGATATATAAAAGAAACATCGTTTTTTTTTTCTGAAATGATGAACGCACTGCGTATGTAGCCAAGCTTATCTCGTGTCTGTCTCTCTTTGGATTGCACTGTCTTTACTGCACGCCACACATGAATTGGTACGTTGAATCTCATCATATACTGAGCGTCACCAGGCATTGTGTCAGATCTCATATACTGCCAGATTTCGGGGCCACTTTACAAATCAAGACCTCAACTTAGTGGGTCGCATCATGAGGTGGAGGCCGACAGCTGACTTTTGGTTATCTCTCCATCTCTCTAGAGAGATCTCTCACAAAATGTGCCAAGTAGAGTATCTGCACACAGTTGTGTCGAATCGGCGCTAATTCTCTTCACGTGATGGACACGCCTACATAAGGAAAATGTTCAGAATTTTCTAGAATATATTGTCTGTGATGCGCCGATTCACTGAACTACTCCATATTTCATTCACACTTCGACACCTACAGCATAGGGACTGCACGGGCATGATGTAGACGTAGACAGAGTGTGTTCTACTTCCAGCCACTCAATATATCAGCATAGAAGTTCTGAAGCAATCTGATGATGTTGAACCTTCGGGATGCACGCCAACACTCACTCGAGCACAAAGTGAAGGTGCATCAGATGTATTTCTATAGAGCAAACTTTGTTATAGTTTGTCAGCGATGGAGAGTAGAGAACTGACGTGCAGAGAGCTTAATCCATCGGTATTTGTGCTTTTCATGCCAGAAATGTGCTACTCTCTTTGTATTCTCTAGTCAAAGAGGTTATATCCACAGCTGAATCTCACTCTTTCTTCATCGTTGTTGCTGCCCACAACATTTTTTTTTTTGGTTGTGCTTCTTCTTACAGCTCCATGTATTGCACTTCTTCGGACATTTCTTCAGTGCAACTTTTGCTATCCTTTTGTATCTTTGCATTTTGAGCCATGTATTTCTCCATCCAGAGGGCATGAAAACAGAAATGAGCAAGAAAATGATGATATAGAGGGGTCGCCAATCACCTTAGATTTTTGCTCAAGTTCTGGATTCCGCATGGAGTGCTTTAATTGTCTGAATGCTTTAGCAGCGAGCGTCGTTCAGCATTCCTCTGTAGCAATCTTCTGTTAGATCAATGTCATCATCCAAATAGAAGTAGCTCGTTCTTTGAAACAATGGGCTGAAGCGCATTTTCTGTTTGTCACACTTGCCTCCTTTGTTGAGAGAGATAGAACTCACTAATCTCTCTGATAGTCATGCGTTCCTCACCTCCAAATCCTGGCAGACAGTAAACAGCTTGTACCGACACATGAGCAAAGCCCAAAAAACAAAAAACAAAGATGATGATGTGATGAATATCTCAAATCAGGAATCGCAATAATACAAATTAGAGTGTTTCCCTTGAGCTCCTAGATGGTGATGTTTCTGAGGTATATGCGATTTTAAAAAAAATGAAACAAAGAGGTCTAATGCATCGTAAGATATTAGTGTAGAATAGAGATCTATTATGAAAGGGATATGAAGAGATAAAGAAAAAAAACATCAATACAATACATGAAAATATCCCACACAAAACATAATGGATAAGAATGATGATTGAAGGGAAATGAGATTAGTGCTTACAAGCACTTTTATTGTAAAGATATGATAAGGGAGGGAGGGAGGGAGGGATTAAAAATGGGATATATGCTAATGATCAAGATAGCAAACGCATACCTCTAAAAGAAAAATAGTTAACCTATGCTTTGATACCATGATGAAATAAAAAAGAACTATTCCTACTCTACTAGCAGTCATACAATAAACAAGCTATGGAGGAAGAAATAAAAGATATGAAAACATGATGAAATTAATTAAAGTAAAAATGGAAATGTCTTACATGAGATGCTCTATGAGCATGGAGACTCCATGAGGAGAGGATGCACACTCTTGGCAATGAGCTAGAGTGGAATGACCTATGTGGAGTGAAGGGAGGCCTTTCTTATAT
This sequence comes from Ceratopteris richardii, assembly GCA_020310875.1. Lineage (NCBI taxonomy): Eukaryota > Viridiplantae > Streptophyta > Polypodiopsida > Polypodiales > Pteridaceae > Ceratopteris > Ceratopteris richardii. The sequence goes on from CM035406.1 coordinate 105,487,727, forward strand.
GGAGTTTCAGAGAATTCCCTTGCATGTGGGATATATGTGCTTGCATGAGAATGATTCTAGCTTTGGACAAAAGGGTGGAGCATGGAACTCTCAACATAGACTACGTGCTCAGAACTAGATTTTCCTTGGGAGTTCAAGTCCTCACCAAGATTCTTTTCTTTAATAATCAACATGAACACCAAATCATCAAAATTCAGAATATTTTCCTTGGTTTGAATAGATGTTCTAAAACTACTTATATGTAGCTCCTAAACCACGAAGGCATACTTCTACCTTATCATCATCATCTACATTCATGCCAATAGATGCAAGTGACTCACATATGCTTTTGATTTTCAAGGTGTAGCCACTTATTGACATGCCCTTTTCCTCCAATGTATGTAGCACATTCTTGAGTTGCAATTTTTGTGCCTTTGTGTTGGTCTCATACAATGTGACCAAATTGTTCCAAGCCTCTTTCAAAGCCTTGGCATCTTGTATGTGCTCAATCATGCTATCCTATATGCTAACAGATAGCCAATACATTACCTTTCATGCTCCTTGATTCCATTCCTCATGTGCTCTTAAATGGTTTGCAGTCTATTTCCTCTCTGGTAACTACGGAGCATTTTTGTTCTCTCCTTAGATGTACTTCCAGTAGCCTTTTCCCATTAAGAAATTCATCATTTTGAATCTCCAAGCATAGAATTTGTTCTTGTCTAGATTATCGCTCATAAGCTGACTCATTCCATCTGCATTTTCCATTTCTATAGAAATTCACAACACTACAAAAACATTACAAGCAGTACTTCTGCTTGAGTAATGTCGCATTTTGACGTGACAGTTTGATCTCAGCAAAACACAATCTGATCTTAGCAAAACACAGTCTTTGTGCATCAACAATACACGGAATTGCTTGAAATTTTGAATCTGGAATATATTAGTGTTTTTTAATAGGATGCAAGTTACAATTTTGCAAATTGGCCTAGTTTTTTTGTGGGAGCAATATGAGGTCATTTGTGAATCATGATTTCTCCATGCGTACTCTTCACCATCGGCCTTCTCCACAAGCTCTCTACAGACACACTAGCTCTGATACCATGTCACGAGGAAGGAGATAAAGAAGAGAGCTCACACACACTCTCTCACAATCAAAGAGGAGCACACACATAGATTGAGGTAAGGAAGAATGATTTTCTTCTTCCTCTTCTTCTTCTTCTTCTTCTTCTTCTTCTTCTTCTTCTTCTTCTTCTACTACTACTACTACTACTACTACTACTACTACTACTACTACTACTACTACTACTACTACTACTACTACTACTACTACTACTACTACTACTACTACTACTACTACTACTACTACTACTACTACTACATAAAAGGAATGTACAAGAATGACCTAAAACAACAATACAACAAGTGCAGTTATAAAGAACAATACATAAGGAAAATCCTAATGTCCACAAATGAGTGAGCTGGCAAGAAAACAAATGTGCCATCACTCTCAATAGATAAATCTAATAAAGCTCAATGAAGTATCCTTGACATATACTGGTGTGACCACTATACATGTTAGAGAAATGAAAAAGTGATATGTGTCATCCTAGATCATCACATGTTGAGCTTGATATCTCAACACTATTGTATTATAGAGTTAAGGTAGAATGTAGAATATTCTTCATGTATAGTTATTTCATATTGCTACAATTGAGTGGACATATCTACTACTTTCTTTTGGAGCTCTTCTAGCTGGCATTGGGTTTTTGGCAGATGGTTTATTGTGGTGTTGTCAAGTGTTGGAAGTATAATGTTGCGGGGTCTTGCTGATGCTTTTAAAGCTATCGTTTCTTTCATGACCTTGTCTTGTTCTTTGAGCAATATTGTGTAACCTTCAAGTATTTCTTTGATTGAGTCACATGGTACAACTTGGAACCATGATGGGCTAACAGGAGCAATTGCTTTCATTTCGATGGCTTCCTCAAAATTCTTTGTATTTGACATTGGAGCTGCATGTTCCCTTTGTTGGTTGCAGCTAGGTGGTTGCACAGTAGTCGCATGTTGTGACTGAGTTTTGCATTGCGTTCCATTTGCATGCAAAAATGATTTATAATTCTTCTATAATTTTGTGATTTTGGTTTTCTAACTATATTTCCAAGGTGATTTGAGCTCCTTTTAAAGTTGTATACCTGGCTTTAAATGAAGGATTTCCCACCATTAGCACATTATGCTTGAATATTTTTGTTTAGTTGGCCGACTACATTATATTATTCTCTAGTTTGGTTCATATACACAAATATTTGTGTAAGTGCATTCTCCATTCTAGTAGTTGAGAAAACAAGATTGGTAAGAATGGATGTTCTGAGTAGAACATGAAATGCATAGGGAATGGGGATTGGGGTCAGGGAAGTGGAAATGCTTACGAGTGGTGGTGGTGGAGGGGGAATGGAGGTTAGACGAGGTGGAGTAGTTGGTAGAGGGGATGGGGGAAGCATGATTGGTAGTAAGATGTCCATGGGTTCTATGATGGGTTTGTGTGTGGTAGAGATAGTGAATAGTGGAACAAGTATGTGATGTGTGGTGCCAAAAGGTGGGGTTATATAAGAGGGGAGGGAAAGGGGTGAATGGGTTATGTAGACTTCCATAAGGCATGAAAGATGGAATGAATTGGGTTGTGGAAGAGGATCCTATGTATGAGGCTTTTCCCATGGAAGAGCTTTGGTCAATATGTCTGCCACATTATCTTGTGTAGGCACATATACCAATCAATATCTCTTGCATGAAGGCACTCTCTCACATAGTGATAATTCACCTCAATACGTTTGGTATGTGCATGAAACACTGATTTCGTGCAACAACCAATGCACTCTGACTATTAGTGACAATGTGCATAGCAGCATCAATCTCCATGCAAAGATCCATCAATAGACATCTCAGTCATATACATTCCACTGTAGCTATGAAAAATGCCATATACTCAGCTTCACAACTCGATGTCGCCACTATAGATTGCTTCTTACTCAACCAAGGTATGCATGAGTCTCCAAGGAAAAAGCAATTACCACTAGTGGACACACGCGTATCATAACAACCAGCCCAATCACTATCTGTAAAAGCATGCAAGCATGGCTGAATATCACTTCCATAAAAGAGACCTAAGCTCAAAGTGCCTTTGAGATATCTAAACACACGTTTTACCGCTTGCCAATGCTTAATGCCAAGGCTATGCATGAATTGACTCAATTGGGAAACTACATATTGTATATCCGGCCTTGTGTTGCATACATATATAAGACATCCCACAGCTTGCTGATAAAGAGAAGTATCAAATGCATCACTGGAATCCTCAACTGAGAACCTAAATCCTATCTCAACTGGTGTGGAAACTATCTTGCAATCCTCAAAGTCAAAATGCTGAAGTATTTTTTCAACATACTTTGCTTGATGCATAACAAATCCCCCCTCAACAGATACAAACTAGATGCCAAGATAGTAGCTCAAAAGACCAAGATGAGTGACATCAAAAGTATGCTACAAATCAGCCATAAGAATGTCAAGTTTTGCATCACATGACCCAACCAAGAGTATGCCATCGGCATAAAGAACAAGCACTGTAAGATGAGCCCCTTATACATAGAGTGTGCTTTCAATTGGACTACATGTGAAGCCAAGAGCAAACAAGTGCTTATGGATTTTCTCATACCATGCATGTGGAGCTTGCTTGAGACCATACAAGGCTTTATGCAAGCAACAAACCATATGCTCATTTCCTTTCATGGAAAATCTAGATGGTTGCTTCATATAAACCTCTTCTTGCAAATCACCATTCAAGAAAGCTGTCTTTATGTCCAATTGAGGTACTTTCCAACCTTGATGGGCAGCCAATGCAACCACGGTACAAATGGTATTCATGCATGAAGTAGGTGCAAAAGTCTCCTCATAGTCAATGCCATATTATTGCACATATCCTTTGGCAACCAATCTAGCTTTGTAGCAATCAATGCTACCATCAAACTTTCTCTTAATCTTGTAAACCCACTTTGTACCAATGGCATTTTTTCCTTTTGGCAATTCACATAACTCCCAAGTACCATTCCTATGTATGGAATTCATTTTTGATTGCATAGCACTCATCCATTGTGGGTCCTCACATGCATCTTCAAATGTAAGTGGCCCTTCATTACATGTTGTTGCAATAAGAGAATAATTCACAAAATTACTTGATGCATGGTGAGAGCTTGATCTTGTTCTACCACGTAAAGGTGTACTCAATTTGTTGTCCTACAAAGTTTGTTTCAGCCACTTTGGCATAGTTTGTGTACTCTTGATATACATGTGTTCATTATGTAATACATCATCAACATGTACATCATGTGTGGGATGAATTTCATGCTCATTTTCAGCCATATTTTGATGCAAATGTTCAGCCATATGTGGCTTGAAATTTCCAGTAATTCCGATAACTTTTGGCTGAAATATTTTAGCCATGTTTGGCTGGAAATTCTCTACATTTTCAGCTCTATTTTGCTGAAATTTTTCAGCCCTTTGAACCTCAATTGGCTGGTCTACATGGCCATATTCAAGCGCACCATTTTGGAACAAAGGCATGAGTGTATCGAACACATCTTGTGAGCTAATTATTGGCTGTTTTTTGCATTCAAGTAGAGGAAAAACTGAATTTTCAGCAGATTCCACATCTCGACTCACAATAATTGTGTCCATCAATGGATGGTACAAACAATATCCTTTACTTTCAACAATATAACCAACAAAATATACATTTCTTTGCCTTATCATCAAGTTTGTGACGTTGTTGTGATGACACAAGAGCATATGCCTAACAACCAAACACATGCATATGACTAACCAAAGGCTTATGTCCATTCCAAGCCTCATAAGGGGTAATGACTCTCAATGCTTTTGTAGTGCAGCAATTCAACACATAGTTTGCACACATGACCGCTTCCATCCAAAACTTATCAAGAATGTGCTTTCCTTTAACCATACATCATGCCATTTCAAGAAGAGTTCTATTTTTACACTCGGCAACATCATTTTGCTAAGGTATATATGGCACCGTACATTGGTATGAAATACCTCTTTCACAAAGAAAAGCATTAAACTCATGTGACATGCATTCACCACCATGATCCGTGCAGTATGAAGAATAATTTTCAGCCATAGCTAAAAATGCTTTGAAGCAAGAAAATACCTCATTCTTTGCTTTCATAGGATACAACCATGTATGAGAGTAGCATCATCAATGAAGGTAACAAAATATACATGCTTCCCAAAAGATGAATTCTTGATAGGACCACATACATCACTATGAACAAGCTGCAATTTTTTGGTAGTGTGTGTATGACTATCTTTTGGAAAAGAAGCACGATGCATTTTTCCAAGAATGCAACCTTCACATGCATGCTTTTCAATGGACTCAAGTGTTGGCAAACCAATAACCATGTCCTTCTTTTGCAAGTAAAGAGAACAATTGAAGTTCAAATGACCAAAATGAGCATGCCAAAGCTCCATTTCAGCCATGGAAGAAGTATGAGCGACCAAGGCATTGGAGGCAGCACTCTTGTATGTATCCATGTGACAGAAACCATTACATAATGTACCAGATATCACGATAATATCACCATTGCTGAAATCATGAATCATACACTTAACATCAACAAAGTATACATGAAGTCCAGCTTTGGCAATCAACGGAACTGAAATTAAGTTCTTCTTGATGCTGGGAACATACAATGCATTTTTCAAGAGAATCACACCTCCATTTGCAACCGTAAACTCAATTTCTCCTACTCCAATGATAGGATAAGAGGCATTGTTTGCACACACCACATATCCTCCTTTGGGTGCATCTTTCAAAGATACAAAACATATTTTGCATGATGTTATGTGCTTTGAAGCACCACTATCGAAGAACTAATCCGAATTAGCCTCACTCACAACCATAGGTTTAGAATGCAAAGATGCATCATAATGACATGTAACAATAGATGCCCAAAAATCTTGAGCCATGTTAGCTTCATCATTCTTTGCATTTGCTGAATTTTCAGCAATAGACATTTCATTGCACTTAGCAATCTTTCTACACTCATCAATAGTATGACCAGCTTTTTGGCAATATTTGCATCTCTTCTTCTTTTGTGAATCAGCATCATTAGAGGAATGAGTGGAAGGGGAAGGTTGAGGCTTTGGTTTTGATGAACCCAGAGCTGAACCATACTTGCTTTTCCCCTTTTGTGAGATAGCAAGTGCTTGCATTCCCTCAATCAAACCACTCCTATTGACTCTAGATTGCTCTTCTTGCAAAAGCAGAGATAGAACCTCATCAAATGCATACATATTGGGATTCCCTTTTGCAACCAAACAGAGTGTAGTAGCAAAGCTTTGAAAAGATTCTGGCAATCCTTTCAACAATGTAGAGATGAGTGATGCATTCGGAATAATCTCATCTATGTTTGCCAATTGCTCTTTCATGATGCATGTCATATACACATCCACCAACTCATTTTCAGCCATACATACATCCTCAAGTTGCTTCCTCAAGTATACAACACATGGTTTATTATGCATGGCATACAAAGAAGCAAGAGTGTCCCATGCCTGTCTTGATGTAGAACATGATCGAATGTGTAGAACTATATGATGCTTCACAGAAAGTGCAATCAATTCATGAGCTTGAGCATCTTTTCCATCCCATCTAAGCTGCTCCTGTGTAGGTTGAGAAGGAGAAACCACTATACCTGAAGAAGAAACTCCATCTGTGACAGTAGACTGTGAAGTAGAAGAACCTACAGGTCTTCGATCTACATTTGCCACTATGTTCCAAAGTTGTTTTGCAACAAGAATATGCTTCATCATGAAAGACCATGTTGGATAGTTTTTCCCGTCAAGCTTGTCTTCGGCTTGAAAGATGCCAAACAAGTCATTGTTGCCTGCCATTTCACTAAAGAACAAGAATGTAACAAAATCTTTACTTCAATGAAAGCTGAAATGAATGCTGAAATTTCAGCTCACAAAGAGTCACTCTAATGGCAATTCTGAATGCACGAATGGCTTTGAATTTGGGGTAAAACCCTAGTGCAATTAATGGAAATGTTTCTTGGTTGCTGAAATTCATTGTTCTATGCTTCGAAGTTGATTTGCACTGTTAAAAGTGCATATGCGCCATGACGCGAAAAACCGAAACTTGAGATGGAGCTAAACCTACTGTGATACCACTGTTGGGTGTGTGTAGAAGTGTGAGAGACACACAAGAATCACACACAAGGAGCACAAATGTAAGAAGTTACACAGAGAATATGGATGACTGGAATAGCTCTCTCTATTGATGATGAACTGAACTGAAGTAAGAGCTGAATAATATCCCTAAGTACAAAGTACCATCACATATGAGTGAATCATGTATGTGGTAACATGGGGGAAAAACCACTAGCCAGCACTAGAGTAAAAAGTGCACATGTATAGAGAAAAGGTTCACATCAAAGCTACTCGAGGAACACATAAGTGTAACACAAACTAGCAAAATTTAGATGACCAAAGCATGCATGCCAAAGCTTTGCATCTGACATAGCTTGAGAATCATGTATTGTACATGCTGAATCATTCATAGATTTTTTAGTCTATGAGCTTATACAACCCATAAAATAAAATGCAAAAAGAAATAATGATGTCATCATTTATCATCAACAAATTTCATAACCAAGTCAATCTTGGCTAAAGCTAAAACTGACAACAGATTTTTCTTTATCCTTGGCACAAATTAGGCATGAAAAAATGTAAAAGAACTATCATTAGCAGTAGTCAGAATGCTCTCACCAACTCCCATGACAGGATAAGAGGAGTTTTTGGTCCATGTGACAGTATTCCCTGTAGGGGCAGCTCGAATGAAGTGAAGAAACTATGTTGCAAGGTAATATGTTTGGGTGCCCCACTATCAAAGTACTAGACATTTGAGTCTATTGCAGACATACAGTGTTCATGAGTAAATTCCCATTCTTCATTCTATACAAGATTAGTAGACTCTGTTTTGGGTGTAGAGGCCTTTGCAACAACCATTCTAGCCTCTTTCTTCCTTGCCTCTTTAGCAACCAGTTTTGGACAACTCTTTATGACATGATCATTACTCTTACAACATTTGCAAAACAATTTCTACCTTTTTGTTTTCTTCTCTTCTCAGTCATCTTTCTTTTATTGTGAAGAATTAGTAGATTTCTGCTTACTAGTAGAAGAGATCCAGTTACCTTTGCCCTTCTTACTAGCTAGGAAAGCTTGATCTGCAATACACATAATGGACTTGTTCTGCCAAGACTGATCTTCCTACAACAGAACAAAGACCAAATCCTCAAATGTTAAGGCATTTGGATTTTCTTTTATCATCAAATGAAGAATAGAAGAAAAACTATGATATGAATCAGGAAGACCATTCAGAACAGTCTACACAAGTGAATTGTCAAGCAAGAATTCGTAAGTAGAAATCAACTATTCCTTCAAATCTTTGATCTTTGTCAAAAAGTTGTCCATGGAATCTCCTTCATTCATGTGCTCACTCTCCAATTGTTTTTGGAGGTAAGCAACACGAGCCTCATTCCTTACTTGGCATAAAGTGGTAAGTATCTCCCAAACATCCTTAGCTGTTCTGTAAGAGCGAATGTGAGGAATAATGGCACATTTGACAGACAAGGCTATTCATGAATGTGCCTGAGCATCTCTACCATCCCAATGAATTTATGCTATAGTAGGTGCAGCAAGAACCATAACACAAACAAGAACATGAAGCCATCTTCAATATTGTCTGCATCACCTGCAACAACTGTGTTTGCAGGTGTAATAAGATGTTTTTCAACACCCTATACAATATTCCTCAGTCCTTTTGCAACCAATACATGATGCATCATATAAGCCCATAATGGGTCATTGGTAGCATCCAACTTATCCTCAACAACCAACATACGGAATACATCACTGCTTTCAACCATGGTCACTAACTAAAATACCTTGATGCAAAAAAATGAGTGTATCTCAAAACATGGAACAGAACTACCCTATTGAGTTCTACTGGACTTATAGCAAACTTTGAGATGCTTATACTGGTGAAATGAAACCTGTATATAAATTTGGCACAAAAAGAGAGAATTGCCTGCACATGTGCTACGATAGTGCATTCAAAGGCCAGAACGAGCTCAGACCGTGATTTCAACACCACACAACGAAGTTGTTTAGAACTCCTAATCACCTTGAGTATGATCACCAAATTTCGTGTGATTTTGAGACTATGACTAGAGGGGTTTAGACGATGCCCTAGATGAAATGCCTACCTTCTTTGATACCAATTTTTGAAGTTTGAGCTCTATGGAAGCACGCTAATAGCATAAGGAAGAAGAAGAAGGCTAGAGCAAAACACACAATACTGAATGTATTACCACTAGAATGTACAAACCTAAGTGACCCATTAGGGTTATAGGCGTAAATACAAATTGGGGGGAAAAACCTCTAAAGAGGGAAAAAAGAGCCCTCACAGTCCTAGTGTGTTCACACACATCACTACCTAAATATATCAACACTTACGCCAAATTTACATGCTTTTTCTGACTTAGAGTGGGTTGATTGTTATGACACTCATGTGTTCACTAGTGGTTTTTGCTTCATGCTTCGTAGCTCATGCATATCTTGGCTAGGCAAGAAGCAGCCTACTGTGGCGACTTCTAGTTGTGAGGTTGAGGATAGGGCAACTTTCATAGTGAGTCTTGAGTGTGTGTGGATCAGATGCCTTTTGGCTTATTTGGGTGTTGGTCAGTCTTCTACCACCACCATCTTTACTGACAATCAGAGCTCATTGGTAGTTGCAAGGAACCCTATGTTCCATGCTTGCCCTAACCACATTGAGATGCACTATCATTATGTCAAGAAGAGGTTTTCTACTAGAGAGATTAGTTTGGGATATGTGCCCACATAGTAGAATCTTGCAGTTCTTTTCACAAAGGCTCTACCTAGGGAGAAGTTTGAAGCTTTTCAAAAAGCTTTGGGCTTACTTCCTTTTGTGTTGATCTCTTTTCACATAGCTTGGCACTTTCTTATACATGAGTGCAAGCTCCGTGTTCACCACATCAATCCCTAGGGGGACTCATTGTTATATTTTGGTAGTGATGTGTGTCAACACACTTAGGACCACCAAGGTACTTTTTCCCTCTTTAGGGGGTTTTCCTCCCTAGCTTGTATATATGACTAGAACCCTAATGCATCACTTATCTTTGTACATTCACTTGGTAATACATTTTGTGTTGTGGTGTGCTGCAAGCTTCTTCTTCTTCTTTCTGATGTGTTGGTATTCTAAAGTCTGAATACAATATGTTGGAAGTGGTAATGGGCCACAATAACAATATAGCATAGCTTTACAAGATCTTCCAATAGATGGACCTTAACATACACACCTTAAGACTCAAAAATAGATGAGTAAGAGATAGAGAGAGAATAGATAGGATTTCAAGTGTAACGATAAGCTATAAGGCTCACCTACACTATCTATATATGAATGTCAAATTACAATGTGTGTATATGATACAAACTGACAATATCTATATCTAGGCAGAAATAGGAAGTAGATACAAGAGATCGTGTGCCTAATAGGTATGAAGAGTGTGTGCGTGAGAATATGGATGTAAGCCGTCAGATTGGCATATTGTAATTCTCTATTTTTCATATACCGCACGAACTGAAAGGTCGTTGCAAAGTGATGTATATGTTTATCAACTAATGAAAAGACATTGCGGTGACTCTCCGGTAACGACAAGCGGGATCGCTAGACTGTCTGTCTGGGCGATTACGGTCTGTGGAGACGCTGTAGTGCCGTGTTCGTAAAATCTGAGTATTGTGGTTCTTACTTTGTCTAATTACATTAATTGGTGATTAACGCAGTAAGCTTAAGTGCAGGTAATAAGTCTGTGCGACGGTAATCCGTAATTGCTACGCGACACACTGTGAACAGTATTAACCTGAGCATGAACAGTAAACCTGTGAGAGGACTAACCAGAGTCTTGACAGCAATTCGTATTAAACAGATTTTTAAATGTTAACGTACTGCGATTTGAATAAGTTAATTGGGAAAATCAAGTTACAGGGCCTCTGATTTATCAAACCCCTACCACTCCCAAGAACCCGAAAGAACTTAAAATGCCTATAATGAAGAAGTGCATTTTAACACTGGCGCCGTCTGTGGGAAGGTGGCACAGACTGTGGATAATCAGTAAGGTGGAGTAGTACGCAAGAGGTGCAGAGGTAATATATGCCGGTTACTTGGTCCGGCGAGTCGTACCCAAAGTACAGGAGAGACCAGCATCCCTGGACAGTACCAAATTTGCTAGGGACACCCCCAGTCGGCAGAAGCATAGACCGGTTAAGTCCAGTTGTCGAAGGAATAGAGTCTGTTAGTAGCGATTCCAGTAGAATTATGGTGACACAGGAGGAAATTCCGGTAGATTCCGGTGTAATTTTGGTACAGTCTGCAGAAGGTACAGTAACTTCGGAGTGTACAGGGACACAGTGTGCAGTTGACCCGACACCGTCTGGTCAGGAATCGAACTTTTCCGAGGGTAAAGTGGTGTTACCCAGAGAGATCATTGCCGGTGAAAGAATACCCTGTTTTGGGGAAAGTTCGACAAATTCCGGTGACAGTTCGGTCCCAGTTAAAGGGAATTTATAGTTTTTCGTTGATCGTGTGATACTCCCTGGTGAATCTTCATTTCGGACACCACTGTTCGGGCAAATTTGCCTACCTGGGATATCCAATCTGAGGATAGGCTCTTCGATTTGGAGATCCGTAAGAGATTAAACACTATTTTCAAGCCGGAAAGTGAGCAATCTGACCATATAGACTCCGAAGGACCAGAAACACCACCTCAGAACTCAGGAGATAGCAACGGTACTACGGCTAGCACCATGAGTGGTCAACAGCAGTAGCAGCAACAACAACTGCAGCAACAGCAACAGCCCCTTCCACTTCAACCAGTTCCAACAGGGGTTACTTACACCAAGTTCGGTGGATTTCCAGGTGACGATCCTGATGCCCATGTATGCACCTTTGAAATAAGTTATGCAGTGCTAAACCATCCACCTGATCCGGCATACAAGGCCATCGTATTTCAGTCAACATTAGTCAATGAAGCAGCACGATGGTTAACAGAGTATGATATCAACCATTTCATTACCTATGAGGCGGTAAAGGATGCGTTTTTGCAGAGGTTCCGATTGAAGAAAAATCTTGCCAAAATCTTCGATTACTTGCAGAACAATAGGCAGAAGCCGCATCAGACTCTTCAGGAATATGCTACATTATTTCGAACTCATTTAAGACAATTGCCTCCGGCACATGCTAATTTACCGGATGATGTTATAACCCGGTGGTTCATTAATGGTTTGACTCCACAACTACAACAAATTATGATCATCCGTTGTGTGGGTGCTATGACACTGGATGCTGTTATAGCAATGGCCTTGCAACTAGAGCATAAGGTTGGAGGATTCACTGAAGACTTGGAATGGCTGAAAGCCAGTAAGCATGGTATAGATGATTAGGCTAAACAGATGTATTGCACTAAGTGCAAAAACCCGGGGCATACCAGTGCAAGCTGTGCCCTTAATCAGATGTATTGCGCCATCTGCAATACCATCGGACACTCAACTGAAAATTGTGTGTATAATGCCAAAGTGCAGGGATGAGCAGCTGTAAATGCCATTATACAGGAACCAGGACAGTCGAAAACCCACTACGTGCCACCGCAGATGCAAAACAATTAGTCGCAAGGATACAGAACTTATCGAGGACAACGGAATACCAACTTTAATACAAATCGGTGGCAGACAGGTACATCACCGGAAGGTACTTCTCTGCCACCACCTCGATGTCACTTTTGCAGTGAACTTGGCCACATCCGGAGATTCTGCAAGGATGCAACCGAATATGATAAAAGAAAGAAAGAGCTTCAAAATCCGATAACCAACATGGTCTATATCTCACCAGTAGAATTGCAAGCAACAGTGGTCTAGACAAGATTCGGTAAGCAGTTGCAACCTGCAGCTGAGGTGTTTGAACCTGGCATCCGTGAACAGCATCAAATGTATACCAAAGCCAGCCAATGGACCACCAAAGAGCCTACCGTGTTCCCCGATCTAATTTCGATGATGCAGGTTCCCCTGCCAAAGGTGAGAGCGCATGAACAAGACTGTACTCCAGTAATAGGAGAATCATCATCAGAATCGGTGAAGAGTACAACTCAAAAAGAGCAGGTATGGGATATTCTCTCTAAGGCTTCAATTACACTCCCCTTGGGGCAGCTACTCGCCTTGGTGCCTGGAGTTAGGCAGCAGTTTCAACAACAAGTTAGTCTTGGATCTCCCAATACTCCGGCGACTGCAATAATACAACCGGAAACTGATTCTACAGTGGATCATTCAGTCCCCTTAATTATGGTATGGCATAAAAATCACAAGATTATGCAAGTGTTAATTGATGGTGGTTCTGGTGTGAACATAGCAACTGCAGCTCTCTACAAGAAGTTAGGGTGGACCCAAATCGAGCCCGTTCAATTCTTTGTCAGAATGGCAGATCAATCCCGAGTTCATCCGATGGGACTCGTAAGGAATATCCCCATTACTTTGTAGGGCACCACGTTTAAAATGACTTTCGTAGTCTTAGAACTACCAGAATCCAACCTCGACTATAATCTTCTGTTCGGTCGACCATGGTTGAAACAGACCAAAGTTATAAAGGATTGGTCAGCACAGGAATTGACTTTTAAAGATAATCACCGTAAATATGTTGTCAAACTAGATGCCATTCAACCATGTGAGCTTCATGCCAAGCTCTATGTAGCAGAGCCAGTCCACATGTTGGATGGCTTATCTGACGACGAAGAAGAAGCGTTTCTGAAGAACAATAAAGATCTGATTTCCTTAGGTACTGTAGATCTGCAATCTGTCGCAGACAACTGGAGTCCGGCAGCCTGTACGGATGTTCCCGTGACCGGAGACACGGATGTAGATGATAATGTTGCTATGGATGAAGCCACTCTGCAACAACTTTTACAGTCAGCTGACGATCCGGGGAAACCTCGTCAATTCTATGTCCTGGAAGACCAGTTAGTAACCTATAACTTGGGTGATGAAAGCAACCCGCGTCTTGTTAAGATTAAGGCAAGATTGTCCGAGGCATTTCAAGAAGATTTGATCCGACTCCTGCGTGAGTTTTCTGATGTTTTTGCATGGGATTATCGAGATATGAAAGGTCTAGATCCACAGATCTATCAACATCGAGTCATGCTTAAGCCGGAAGCAAAGCCAATTAAACAATCCAGTTACCGCATGAATCCCAATTATGCAGCACAGGTCAAAGCAAAGCTCGATAGGTTATTGAAGGTGGGATTCATCGTACCAATAGAACATGTTGAATGGATATCTCCGATTGTTATTGTTCCTAAGAAAAATAAGTAGCTACGAATCTATGTGGATTACCGGAAACTGAATGCGGCCACGGTACCTGATCCATTTCCTCTTCCCTTTCTTGACACAATGCTTGACAGAGTGGTCGGGCATTGGATGTACTCCTTTTTGGACGGCTATAGTGGTTATAATCAGGTCAAAATGGTTGAACAAGACATACCGAAAACAGTTTTCATTATAAACTGGGGTGTTTTTGCTTGTACGGTCATGTGGTTTGGGTTACGGAATGCTCCCAGCACATTTCAACGCTGTATGCAGGAAGTTTTCTCACCCTACCTTACCACTTTTATGCAAGTCTATTTAGATGACTTCTCCTTATTCGGCAAGATTGCGGCGCACCTGTATCATTTACTGTGTTGTTTTGAGAAATGTCGTGAATACTGACTCTGCCTGAACCCGTCAAAATCTGTTTTTGCGGTGTCTTGTGGTAAACTCCTTGGACATATCATATTAGCACAAGGTATCCAAGTTGATCCCGACAAAGTCGCAGCTGTGTTGGAAGCACCCGTTCCTACAACGCCGAAAGAGGTTATGTGTTTCTTGGGTCAAATCCGGTGGCATGGCAGGCATCTACGATGGCTCGCCCATTTAGCAACACCACTAAATTGGCTAATGACTAGTACTCCATGACAGTTCGAATGGACTCCGGAATGCCAAAGTGCATTCGATCGTCTAAAAGGATTATTGACGCAGGCTCCCATTTTGCAACCTCCTGATTGGGAACGCCCATTCCATGTCTTTGTAGATGCATCGGATATAGCCATTTGCAGTGTTTTAATGCAGCAAACGGACAAATGGTTTCGGCCTGTTTACTATGCAAGTCGTCGACTCGCTCTTGCGGAAAGGAATTATTCTGTGACTGAACGAGAATGTCTCAGATTGGTATATTCTGTAAAGAAATTCAGGCATTATTTGCTAGACCGAAAATTCACCTTTCACATGGATCATGCTGCACTTGTATATCTGGCCCGGTAGCAACATTTAGGTGGTCGCTTGGCTCGTTGGGTCTTATTGCTACAAGAGTTCGACTACAAAGTGATTCATCAACCAAGTACAGCCCATGCCTTAGCAGACTTTCTCTCTCGATTGGATTCCGGCGAAGCTCTGGTGGGTGTTGACGATACCACACCAGCAATTTACGCTGTTGAACCAGCTCGTGACGAATCTCTCAAACATCATGAGCAGCCTACCTATTATGATACGTTGTTAACTTTCCTGACTGATGGATGTTTTCCTCTTCATACACCTCCTGCTATGCGACGAAAGATTGCAATTTATAGTCGTCATTTCCGGTTGCTGGTAGGACAGTTGTACTATATGGACCACACTGGTGTATTACTTCGCTGCATTTCGCCACATGAAGCAAACTCTGTCATCACTATGGCACATTCAATACCCTTCGGTGGACATTTTGCTACAGATCTCACTCATCGAAAGATTTTGCAAAGTGGGCTTTGGTGGCCAACCATGTATAAAGACGTACTTCAGTTTGTGCAGCACTGCGACACTTGTCAATGGGCTGGACAACCATTACAGACACACTTTTTTCCTCTCTAACCTGTATTACCTTTGGAACCTTTTCAGAAGTGGGGTCTTGATTTTATTGGACCAATCACACCTCCAGTGACCCTTAGCAATAATTGCTACATTCTGACCTGCACAGATTACGCTACCAGGTGGGCAAAAGCTTGGGCCTTACGGTCCGCTACAGTTGTTTTGGTGGCGAAATGCTTGATGAAGGATGTTTTTCCGCGTTATGGATTACCTCTGGAACTTGTGACAATGCTCCTATGTGCTCAATAGGATGCGATGTGTCATCACCTGTTTCAACATATCCAGGAACTGGCATTTTCTGCAAACTACTAAACCATTCTGCATGATTGGTCATGTGATTTGAAGCACCTGAATCAACATACCAGACATTATCATTCGATTTTGAAACACCAGCAGACATCGTATTCATCATGTGATGTTGAACCATAAACAGCTTCTCAGAATCATCTGCACTTGTGGATGCATAGTTGTTTTGCTGCCTTCTGTTATTTTGATTCTTTAACCTGCAATCACGTTCAAAGTGTCCAGGTTTACCACAATTCCAGCATCCTTTACTATCATTACCTGAATCATTTCTTTGGAAATTTTTGCGACCTCTTTGGCTCCCCCTGCCTCGAAACTGTCCTCTTCCTCCTGTATGATTCTGCTGTTGACCTTGGTCTTGGTTACTGTTTCCTCTTCCACTTCCAAAACCTCTACCTCTGCCTCTTCCTCTGCCAGAGTAGAATACGTGCTCAGAACTGGGCTTTCCTTGGGAGTTTGAATCCTCACCAAGATTCTTTTCTTCAATGATGAGCATAGAGACCAAATCAGCAAAATTCGAAATATTTTCCTTGGTCTGTATAGAAGTTCTGAACTGCTTATATGCAGCTCCTAAACCACGAAGGCACACTTCGACCTTATCATCATCATCTACATTCACGCCAATAGATGCAAGTGACTCACATATGCTTTTGATTTTTAGAGTGTAGTCACTTACCGACATGCTCTTTTTCTCCAATATATGCAGCTCGTTCTTGAGTTGCAATTTCAGTGCCTTTGTATTGGTCTCGTACAAAGTGACCAAATTGTTCCAAGCCTCTTTTGGAGTCTTGGCATCCTGTATGTGTCCAATCATGCTATCCTGTATGCTAACAGATAGCCAATACATTACCTTTCGTGCTCCTTGATTCCATTCCTCATATGCTCTTAACTGTTCTGCAGTCCGATTCCTTTCTGGTAACTGCGGAGCATTTTCATTCTCTCCTTCGATGTACTTCCAGTAGCCTTTTCCCATCAGGAAATTCGTCATTCTGAATCTCCAAGCATGGAAGTTGTTCTTGTCCAGCTTATCGCTCATAAGCTGACTCATTCCATCTACGTTTGCCATTTCTGCAACAATTCACAACACCGCAACACACTACAAGCAACACTTCTGCTTGAACACTGTCGCACTATGACGTGACAGTTCGACCTCAGAAAAACACAATTTTCATGTATCAACAGTACACGGAATCGATAAATCTCATAAAGCTCAATGAAGTATCCCTGACATATACCGGCGTGACCACTATACATGTCAGAGAAATGAAAAACTGGTACGTGTCATCCTGGATCATCACATGTTGAGCTTGATATCTCAACACCTAAACCAAATAGTCACAAGATCATTGGATGGAAATGGGTCTACAAGACAAAGAGGTATGCAGATGGAAGTGTGTCTAGGTATAAAGCTAGACTTGTTGTGAAAGGGTATGCTCAGACATATGGTATAGATTATGATGAAACTTATAGTCTTGTGGCAAAGATGACAACTATAAGGACACTCATAGCTATTGTTGCATGTAAAGGTTGGAAACTATGTCAATTAGATGTGAAGAATGCTTTTCTAAATGGTTACATTTCAGATGATGTTTTTATGGAGCAACCAAAAGGGTTCAAAGATAAAAGGTATCCAGAGTATGTATGTAAGCTCAAGAGAGCTTTGTATGGTTTGAAGTAGGCCCCAAGGGCATGGAATTATAGACTTGTGAAGTTCTTGAAGGAACTTGGTTTTCAAGTGTCTAAAGCAGATAGTAGCTTGCTTGTTAAAGCAAGTGATGATGGGCTCATTTACATGTGCATATATATTGATGACATAATTCTTATGGGTACAGATGAGAAGGGCATACAAAGTCTTAAGAAGCAAATGGAGAAAGAGTTCAAGATTAGTGACTTGCGAGACTTTTCATATTTCTTGGGCATGGAGGTCTCATATACTCAACATGGAGTATATGTGACTCAAGAAAGTTATTTGAAGAACTTGTTAATCAAGTTTAAAATGGAAGACTGCAAGGTCGCACCTACTCCAATGGAGGTGAATCACAAATTGAGCAGATATGGAGGAGAAGAATTCAAGGACATAAAGCTATATCAAAGTCTGGTTGGTAGTCTAATCCATGCTACATTAACTAGGCCTAATTTGTCATATGCAGTTGGAGTGTTGTCTCAATTATGCATTGTCCTAGGAAAGAACATTGGGTTGCAAGACAAAGAGTGTTAAGATACATTAAGGGTACACTCAAAGAAGGTTTGTATTATGGTTTCACATCATTTACAAACATCAAGATATACAGAGATACAAATTGGGCAGGTAATCCTGATGATAGGAGATCAACCTATGGGTACTTATGTTATGTGGGAGATAAGTTAATCTCTTGGTGTTCTAAGAAGCAACATACAGTTGCTTTGTCATCTACAGAAGCAGAGTATAAAGGTATGGTTGAAGCAGCAAAGGAGGTCATGAAGAGTTTTGACATCATTCAAAGTACATCCACTATTCATGGAGATAATATGAGTTCATTGTATCTAGTTGCTAGCCCTGTTTTTCATGCCAAGACTAAACACATTGAGATTCGGTATCACTTCTTGAGAGAGAAGGTGATAGATAAGGAGATTGAAGTCATACATACTTCAACAAAAGATCAGATTGTAGACATGCTAACCAAAATCTTGGATGCACCAAAGCTACAGAGATTCAAAGACATGATAGGTATAAAGAAGATAGAGAAAATCACAATTGATGATTGAGAGGGAACTGTTGGAGAAAGACAACCATCAATTGATGATTTGAACAAAGTTTTGAAGTCAAAGGATGAAGCAAAGACCAATATATGAAGCTTGAAGTTAGTGCATGATCATAGAATGAAGACTTGTATATACATGTACACTAGGCTTGTAATTAACTCACTTATACCTTTGTTATGGTTATGAGTTTGTACATATATACCTATATATACAAGTAGAAAGTCGGAGCATGTAAGAGAGATGATGAAAGACAAGTTGTAAGAGTCATTAGACACTTTAGAAGTGATGAGAATGTAGCTCATCAATCAGATGTAATGTTTTCCTGAATAGAAAAATTATGCCCAATATTTTGCTCAGAGCTCCTTTTGTGTTTATCATTTTGTGAAATGCTTTTGTACAAGTCTAAGTCTATATTTTATGACCTTTGTACAAATTTTCAGATCCTAATTGTGATCACGCTAAGAGAATTGAGAGTAGGAACATTTACATGTGTAAATGTGAAGAAGAGAAGGCTGTAGTAGATGCAAGTTCAATGATAATATTTTGGTTAGTTCTCCTTCCACAGTGTAAAGTTTTGAGCAAGCAAGCACTCATGCTTTAAGTTGGAAGGTAAGCTACCTATTTCTAAAATCATTTGAATAAATAGGTTCTAGTTTAAGAGAACTATGCATTAAAAGTTGGAGGTGTCAAAGTTGACTGTACAAAAGTACAGTTTTAGACATAGGTGAATTGTTTGGAGTAAATCTCAAGATTTACTAAATCTTTTGAGAAAGTTTAACTTGAAGAAGGTGCACAAACACTAAGCAACACCTCAAGTTTCATTGAAAACTTTACACATTTGATCACTTAATGAGTGAATTAAGTGTAGTAGAATTTTTTGAATAATCACCTCTTCATAGTTAGTGCAAAGATCGGTAATCTCGCATTAGTCTCCAAATTGGTTGAGATTTTGAGTTGTTCTTGATATAGAGGTGCTCTAACATCAAGGATAACTTGTTCTTTTGGAGATTAACACTCTCCATCAATATCCCCCCCATAATGTAAATATCCTAGATTGTTAAGGGTTTGAGAACTTTGTAATGTGTAGGATTTGGCTTAAAAAATGCTTCTAATTTCTAAATATGATAATAATATACCTAATATGCTTCCATAATGTAAATATCCCAAATAATATTAAAGATAAATTATTTGACAACATCATGATAGCTTTGATAGCTTAAAAATACTCTAAACTTCTCAATAATTAGATTACAAAGGAAAACAAAATGTCTTCATAATAGTGATAGTCATATTAAGGTATATTTAAGGATTCAAAAGACATAAAGTCACTTGTAAGGGTCATTAAGCATGAAAAAGAGACATTAAGTTCAAAAAATATTTGATGTAAGAAGTATAGCTAAGATAAATGGAAAACTTTAAAATCCAATTGAATTATGAAGAAAATGCATGTTTGAAATGTTGTGGTGGATAGTGGAAACTAAAATATGGTACATAAGAGGGAGTTATAATACTAAATAAAAAGAGTAACTTTGTTCAAGACTCTTCATAGATATTATCTATTTCCTAATTAAAATGAGAGGGAAGAAACTAGAAACTTTTGGTACCACATAGAAGGATTTCTCATCTCCTTTGGTTCTACATTCAAGCAACAAATGAAAGGATTCAGAGGATTGGTCCATTTTTATACCCAAGGTATTGCGAGAATAAGGATGGAAGGTTTTGAAAATGGGAAAATCTTTGGTTTTCTAGGAGGAAAATGGTCTTCAAGGTCTCCATGAAGCAAAGGCATTAATGATCTCTTAACAAAGAAGAAAATAAAATCTATTAGCTAGAGGGGTTTCTAAATAGCATTTCTATGTAAGGTTATGGTGATGCAAAAGCTTTTTGGTCCCTTTGACACTCTTAACTTTTTTAATTCTTACTTTAATAGAAGTCTATTAGCAAGGAAAGAAAGAAGACGGATGTAAAATTTTTTGGATGTATGATTCTATCCAAGTAGTCTAGATAGAACATTCCCAAAGTAAAATATTTGACTTTTTTCTTTAGGTTGGTACAAAGAGGGGGGCACTTTGAAAACCCATTCCCCTCACATATAAAATAAACTTTTGCTCATTTTCAATAGAGACCTTCTTGAGAATTTGGATTCCTTCTTATTCTAAATTTATTCTCAACATCAAATGTTTTCATTGTGCATGTGACTTAGGATTAAAGCACTATCCCTAATTTACAATCCATAGTTTAAATTTTGCACCATTCAGATAGTTTTTATGCTTTTTTTTATGCACCATTCCACAAAAAGTGTTTAAGATCAATTCACCAAAATGAAGATGATTCTAAAATATATGGATATGATAGAGCTTGTTGAGCGCTTTTCAATGATATGAAAATATCCTTATGTTATAGTAAAATTCAAGAAAAAATGAAACTTTTTGGAGTTGAAGGTAATTAGTGTGTTTCTTTTGTTATTATTGTGATCCATTTCATTTTACACAATCCTTTGGCTGCATTAATCCTATTCTTCTCATACATTGAAAATTTAAGTGCTAATTTCTATGTTATCATGTGAAACAAAGCCAAAGGTCTATAATGGTAAGATTTCAATAGTATGAAGTCCTTGGAAAGCTAGGATTCAAAATAGAAGGAATACCAAAGTTAATTCGTGATTTTTTTTTTTGCCTCCAAAGCCAAGAGAGAATGGGAATCCTTAACTACATGAAGATTAAAACAAAGTAGCTTATAATAGATGCATAACTGATGGATGTTGATAACAAGGCACTCTAGTCCATGCTCCTAAAATGAATCCCCTGAATGGATAGGAAAATAATCAATCACTCCTATTATCTTTAATTAAGAAGCAGTCTCATCATTAATGCATAATTGAAAGGGTGCTCATGAACATTTTATAACACATAACAATCAGGAATCATTAGTTCGGATCAAGAAAAGGGATTACTTTGCATCTTTACCATACGTATAGCTTCTATCCAAGATTCCAAGGCAAAGAACATTCAATAATATTCAAGAAATGTAGAAAGAAATTGAGATAATTATGGAATAAACTAAACATGAATAGATTTTCTTTCACATGTTCAGCTAGCTTTCACAATTTATAAAAATAGCAAATTCTACCTAGATTTGAGATGATTTATTGGTCAAGGTAGGATAAAAATCTAGATAGAACGTTCCCAAAGATAGCACTTTAAAAACCCATTGCCCTCACATATAAAATAAACTTTTGCTCATTCTTAATAGAGCCCTTCTTGAGAATTCACATTCCTTCTTATTCTACACTTAGTCTCAAGACCAAATGTTTCTCTTGTGCGTATGACTTAAGATCAAAGCACCATTCCTAATTTATAATCCATAGCTTAAATTCTACACCATTTAGATAGTCTTTATGTTTGTTTTCTTCATGTGTAGTAGTCGACAAAAAGTGTTTAAGCTCAATTCAACAAAATCAAAGATCATTCCAAAAGATATGGATATGATATTCATAGATCTTGTTGAGAGCTTTTCAATGATATGAAAATATCCTTATGCTATATTAAAATTTAGGAAAAAATGCAAAAGTTTAGAGTTGGACGTAATTAGAGTGTTTCTTTAAAGGTAATTAGCTAGGGTTCACAATGATGAGTTGATAGAAATCCTAACTTCAAAGAAACCATTACAACTGACAAATAAATCCAAAGGTTACAAAGAAAATGATATAAATGAATTAAAGAAGGATTTCGAATAGGGAGAACAAATATATAAGAACGTATGCAACGATGTTTCCTTGAAGATGAAGAGAAACCTACAACATTGTCCCATTGGGTATATGTAAAACTACAAATTTGTTTCATAGATGCCAAATAATGAAGAAAATTAAAAAGCATCAGATGAATTATCCAAACTAGTAAGAAAGCCCACCAAAGTTTTTCTAGATGTGAACTTAATGTTCAAAGCTTGCATATTTTGTAGAAGAAACTCAGTAATGTGTAGGATTTTCCTTTTAAAATGCTTGTAATTTCTAAATATGATAATAATCTACCTAATATCCTTCCATAATGCAAATATCCCAAATTAGGTAGGGTTTGAGAACAATATTAAAACTACACTATTTGTTAGAATCTGCTTGATGGAATATTATTCAAGTCTTCTATTTATATCAAGCCAATTCTTCAGATGTTCAAATAAGTTTTGTTCATTATTTTTTACAAAGTCATACATAAATACTTATGGTCAACATTACATGAGATGAAGGATATACAACTTATGAAGCTAACAGTTAGGCCTCTCGAATCCACCTAGCCTCTTGAATCCACCTAGTATGAGATGTGCTGACAGAAACCAATTGGAAGTAAGCTCTTTCCAAATTCATGAACAAGATTAATACGCATAAAAAATAATCATTGAATAATTCTAAACCAAATTAGGATAGTGAAAGACAAAGACCTCTATCAAATCTCCCCTAGGTGAATTTAATGCCTCATCCACGAATGCTTTGAGGTGTTTCCTAATGCGATTTGGGGAGATTGTCAATGCCCTATGATGGGACATTCCAAAATCCTTAAAAGGGCCTTTGTTAAAATTTCATATGGGGAATTTGTGAGATTTTATTTTTGGAAAAGGGTAGTTCTTTCCTTCCATGGCTCTTTCTTATGTTATTCCTTTCCTCTTTTACCTTTTTAGTGTAGGAAATTCAACAAGACACTAGTGCCTAAGATTTTTGAGAGATCTATGAGTAGCTCAATGCTAAGAATTCCATGTATGATCCATATTTTGAAAAGAAAATATAGGTAAATGTTTTTCACATTTACCCAAATCTTGAAGCAAAACTTTCTCGAAAATGAAGGTGTATGAATCATAGCAATCTTCTCGAGCACATGGTCTCTCACTTTTTGTCTCTTTGTCTTCCTCTTTCAATCTACAAAACCACAAATGAGGCCGAAAATGGTTTTCTTGCTCTTCTATTCCTATTCTCATGGGATGTGCATTAAGAAGCACCATTTCGACCATTAGAAATCAAGTTAGGACTCAAAGAAGAAGAAGAAACATAACCAAGGGGAACAATTATAATGCCAAAAGTGACTATGTGCTATTCAAACAAATTACTGGAAGACTATATACAAAGATCAAAGTAGCCAGGGTTCACAATGATGAGTTGATACAAATCCTAACTCCAATGAAACGACTACAATTGGCAACTACATCCAAAAGTTACAAAGAAAATGATATAAAGTAATTAAAGAAGGAGGAATAGAGAGACCAAATATATAAGAAGTTTGTAACAGTGTTTCCTGAAGATGAAGATAAACCTACAACATTGTTGTTGAGATATCAAGCTCAACATGTGATGATCCAGGATGACACGTACCAGTTTTTCATTTCTCTGACATGTATAGTGGTCATACCGATATATGTCAGGGATACTTCATTGAGCTTTATTAGATTTATCTACCGAGAGTGATGGCACATTTGTTTCTTGCCAGCTCACTCATTCGCGGATATTAGGTTTTTCCTTATGTACTGATCTTTATATATTGCACTTGTTGTATTCTTGTTTTCTAGGTCATTCTTGTACATTCCTTTTATGTAATAGAAGAAGAAGAAGAAGATCATTCTTCCTTGCCTCAATCTGTGTGTGTGCTTCTTCTTGAGAGTGAGAGTGTGTGTGTGAGCTCTCTTCCTTATATCCTTCCTCGTGACAATTGTCCCATTAGATATATGCACGACTAGAAATTGAGAATAAAGTTGAAAAGCATTGGATGAATTGTCAAAAGTAGTAACAAATCCCACAAAAGTTTTTCTAGATGTGAATTGAATGCTCCAAAAACTTGCATATTTTGTAGAAAAAACTTAGTAATGTGTAGGATTTTGCTTGTAAAATGCTTGTAATTTCTAATATGGTAATAATGTACCTTATATCCTTCCATAATGTAAATATCCTAGATTATTAAGGATTTGTGAACTTTGTAATGTGTATGATTCGGCTTTTAAAATGCTTGTAATTTCTAAATATGTAATAATCTACCTAATATCCTTCCATAATGTAAATATCCCAAACAATATTAAAGATACATTATTTGACAAGATCGTGATGTGGGCATAACGCAAAGTCAATAAAGTTAGTTCAAAGATAAACTAGATAAAAACAAGATGAAATGAATATTTACGTGATGAGTTAAAGAAAATACATATGCATTCTGAGGAGCGGATTTATCTTGCAAGCACTTGAAACTCTTTTTCTAGGGATGGTTGATAAATTTCCTAAAGAATTACAAAAGATTCTAAACATCAATAAAAGCAAAGCTATTATCCATCTCATGAAGAGATATAATGGATCATTTTATTTTTATGGACTCGATACTTAAATACATAGTATACCACCTCGAAAAAAAAATCATGTCTTACCTAGACATGAAAATCATTATAAGGATAAAAAGACCTTGATTTCTTGTTATTGAAATAGAATGGTCTTTCTCGACATGGCCATTCTATTCGTTTTCTGGCTACTAGAAATCACAACATTGGAATGATATTTAGGTATAAAAACTATGTATGAAAGCATCATAATAGGTCTCTAAGTATATCCAAGAGTGTCATGGAGAGAAAAAAATAATATAGATAAAAGGAATCCATTAAGCATGGCAATATAGGATACAATACATAGAGGTGACTTCTCACATGTGTAACAAAGAACTTTTGGGAAAAAATTAAAATGTTTCTTTTTTTATCAACAAAACCTCTCTTCAATTTAGTTCATTAGATTCTTTTGTTCTGTATTTTCCTAATATTTATGTATTTCTTAGTATAGTTTATGTTTTTAATTTTATATAGGTTTGATTAAGTAATTATATATTTATGACTTAGGTGGTAACAACCTTTTCAATGCATTGATAAAGGAGTGTCCAATGAGATCTACAATAAAGAACAAAAAAAATAAAGTATACAAATAAAGACTAATAATGATTTTCCAACTATGCTATGAGATATCTTCCAACATGTTAGCTTAAAAATACTCTAAACTTCTCATTAATAAGATTACAAAGGAAAAAAATTTCTTCATAATAGTGAAAGCCATATTAAGGTATATTTAAGGATTCGAAAGACATAAAGCCTTTTCTAAGGGTTATTAAGCATGAATAAGGGACATTAAGAACAAAAAATATTTGATGTAAGAACTATAGCTAAGATAAATATAAAACTTTAAAATTCAATTAAATTATGAAGAAAAATGCATGAATATCTCCTTGATAGGATTATCTTGACAAACATCTTTGAAATGTTGTGGTGGATAGTGGAAACTAAAGTTTGGTACATAAGGGGGAGTTATAATACCAAATAAAAAGATTAAATTTGTTTAAGAATCTTCATAGATATTATCCATTTCCTAATTAAAATGAGAGGGAACAAACTAGAAACTTTTGGTTCCACATAGAAGGATTTTACATCACCTTTGGTTCTACATTCAAGCACCAAATGATAGGACTCAGAGGATTGGTCCATTTGTATACCCAAGGTATTGAGAGAATAAGCATGGAAGATTTCAAAAATGGGAAATCTTTGTGTTTTCTAGGACAAAAATGGTCTTCAAGGTCTCCATGAAACTAAGGCATTAACGATCTCTTAACAAAGAAGAAAATAAAATTTATTATCTAGAGGGTTTTCTAAATAGCATTTCTATGTAAGGTTATGGTTATGCAAAAGCTTTTTGGTCCCTTTGACACTCTTAACTTTTTTAGTTCTTACTTTGATAAACATCTATTAGCAAGGAAAGAAAGAAGACGGATTTATGATTCTAACCAAGTATTCTAATAGAACATTCCCAACGTAAAATATTTGACTTTTTTCTTTAGGTTGGTACAAGAGGGGAGCACTTTAAAAACCCATTCCCCTCACATATAAAATAAATTTTTGCTCATTTTCAATAGAGACCTTCATGAGAATTCACATTCCTTCTTATTCTACACTTATTCTCAAGATCAAATGTTTTTCTTGTGCATTTGACTCAGGATTAACGTATCATCCCTAATTTATAATCCATAGTTTAAATTTTGCACCATTTAGATAGTCTTTATGCTTGTTTTCTTCATTTGTGATAATAAAAAAAAAGTGTTTAAGCTCAATTCAACAAAATCAAAGATAATTCCAAAATTGCTGCATTCATCTTATTCTTCTCTTACATTAAAAATTTCAATGCTAATTTCTATGTTACTATGTGTAGCAAAGTTGAAGGTCTATAATGCTTAGTTTTCAATAGTATGAATTCATTGGAATGCTAGGATTCAAAATAGAAGGAATACCCAAGTGAATTTTTGAAATTTTTTTTGCCTCCAAAGCCAAGAGAGGAAGGAGGACTTTCAATTACATGAAGATGAAAACAAAGTAGCTTTTAAAATAGATTCATAATTGATGGCATTGGGTCATAGTTGATAACAAGGTACTCTAATCAATGTTGTTTAAATGAATCCCCTAGATGGATAGGAAGATATTCACTCAATCCTATTATCTTTAATTTAGAGGTAGTCTCATCATTCTATCATAATTGGAAGGGTGCTCAGGAACACTGTATAACACATAAGAAGGAGGAATCATTAGTTAGGATCAAGAAAAGGGATTACTTTGATTCTCTACCATACGTATAACTTCTATCCAAGACTCTAAGGCAAAAAACCTTCAATATTATTCAAGAAATGTAGAAAAAAACTGAGATAAATGCAATAAATTAAACATGAATAGGTTTTCCTTCACATGTTCAGTTAACTTTCACAATTTATGAAAATACCAAATTCTAGTTAGATTTGTGATGATTTTTTGGTCAAGGTAGGATAAAAGAATCCTAATCTTTTACCTATGTAAGGAATCAACTAGGAAATTAGTTATGCAAGAAAAAGCAAGAAGATCATCATTAGCTCTTTCCATGTGTTGAAAGGTTTGTCATCATATTGGTTGAACATTTATTCACTAATCCTTCAAAAGTGAATAGAACAAAAGGAAATGTGTCAATTTTGCAAGCCCCTACTCTTACAAATGAATAGGAAATTGCAATATGGTCTTTGATATCTTCATGTGATCCCCAATGCAAATTAGGGAATCAAATGTTGATTATTGATAATTGAGCTCCTTCACAATGACTCACGCACTTGATTTTCTGTTATCCATACTAGAGGATGGTCACAACAAAGAATTTGATGGTACTTGCATGAAGACCTCTAGGATAGGCTTGGCGATATGTTTTCTCGCTGATAGGTTTTTAATTAGACTTAGGGGAAGCTCCTTATTGATTTGAGAAAGATTCATAGAAGGATATGCATCTTATGAGCTGTGAAATCTAACCCTTCTTTTCTTAGGTTTCATTCTACTATACCAAACTTAATCATGCACCCTATGTAGCCACAAACGGTGAAATTCTTTTTTGGAGCATAGTATGTCCTTTATTCTTGAAAGAAGGTAAGGCATACAACAAGTAACAATACCATAGTGCCATGCAATACATAGTTTCTAGTTATCTTTTAGAAATTCAAACCACTTGCAATAGTAAAGATACAACAATTGGTCGTCTTTTTACAATGACTATGATGAATACAATGTGGCAAGATGCATCAAACTACATATCTTACCATGTACAATGGAAGTACAACAAGAAATGAAAACCTGCCCTTAACCAAGCAATGTATAAAATAATCCACAAACTTAGGCTTACTATCCATAAATGTCCAAAAATGGTCGTGAAACAAAGTGCTTCAAGCTTCAGAATGACAATTGAAATATGCACCCTATGACCAATACTAAACTTGGACTATTGTGGAACTTGTTCTAGCCTCTGGACTGTCCAATTAGTTGACTACCTTTCGCTAGACTATGGTCCAATTAGACTTTGACCAAAAATATAAATAAGATGGCTTTAATCACTAGTCATGATCATGTTGACTAGATTGTTATTATATAACAATTACTTTGCTAGGACCCCTAGTGTAGTGCATTAGCCTATGGTTTGTCTTCCTCCCAAGGCTAGCATTCTATAAAGAAATCTTGAGTGGTCCATGGTCCCAAGGCCATTCCTACATAATAGTTTACCAATATAACAAGGCCACCCAAAGTACAATCCCTTATATGCCAATGAAATGTCTCTCTCTAGGTACTATGCCCATATATGTCATTACTAGATCACCATGGCCCCCTCCCTCAACCCTCAATTCACTCTAACCTCCATAATCACCTCTTTTAAATGGTGATCTAACCGCTCCATAAAGATAACCCCTTACGCTCTTGATCGAAGATAAAGTGGCAAGCTTATTTTCATCAACCACATTTTATTGGCACGAAGAATAATGCAAGTCTTAAAAACTCAATGGTTCCTTGCACAAGGGTCTAAGGGTCTCTTGCATGACTATTCTCCAAAGTTCGTTTACAAAAATCAATGAATGCTTATCCTTGATTTTGTTCAAATGATTATGGAATCACACTCAAACACATGAACATTTACTAGATGCTTATTAAGATATGATGCTCCATCCCAAAGTTGCTCCTCAAAAGGTGTTAGATTTTCTTTATGTCAAGCACTACTTAGTGGCAAACAAAAAACTCGATTCCTTGCATAAGGATTTAATGGTTCCTTAAATGAAGTACTCTCAAGTAAACCTTCATTTGTAAAAATCAATTAGCCTTTATAATCCTTGTTTTTGTTCAAATGCTTATGGAATCACCCCCTAACACATGAATACTTACTAGATGCTTCTTAAGATAAGATACTCGAGGCATATCCCTTACTTTATACAACTTTGTTAAGTTTCTCCGACCCCAAGTAGTTTCTCAAATGGTGCATTAGAATTTTTTTCCTCAAGCACATCTCTAAGGGAAAAACATGATGCAAGTCTAAAAAACTCAAAAATTTGTTGCACAAAGGTTTGATGGTTCCTTGCATAACATACTCTCACGTAGAAGTTCATTTGTAAAAGTCGATTGATCCTTAAAATCCTTGATTTTGTTCAAATGCTTATGGAATCACCCTTGAATCCTAATACTTAAGGTAAGATCGTGAAGCCCCATCTCTTGATACAACTTTGCATATGTATCCCGAGCATCTCATGTATTATGTGAACTAATACAAGACGTAATAGGCAATTCAATTGGAGGGACTGATGCACATCCGTATGCATGAAGCGACTCAACTGGGAAACTGCATACTATATATCCGGCCTTGTGTTGCATGCATATATAAGACATCCCACAGCTTGCTGATAAAGAGAAGTGTCAAATGCATCACTGGAATCCTCAACTGAGAACCTGAATCCTGTCTCAACTGGTGTGGAAACTGGCTTATAATCCTCAAAGTCAAAACGCTGAAGTAGTTTTTCAACATAATTTGTTTGCTGCATAACAATTCCCCCCTCAACGGATACAAACTGGATGCCAAGATAGTAGCTCAAAAGACCAAGATAAGTGACATCAAAAGTATGCTGCAAATCAGCCATAAGAATGTCAAGTTTTGCATCACATGACCCAGTCAAGAGTATGTCATCGACATAAAGAACAAGCACTATAAGATCAGCCCCATTTTTGCGTACATAGAGTGTGCTTTCAATCGGACTACATGTGAAGCCAAGAGCAATCAAGGGCTTATGTATTTTGTCATACCATGCACATGGAGCTTGCTTGAGACCATACAAGGCTTTATGCAAGCGACAAACCATATGCTCTTTCTCTTTCATAGCAAATCCAGGAGGTTTCTTCACATAGACCTCTTCTTGCAAATCACCATTCAAGAAGGTTGTTTTTATGTCCAACTGATGCACTTTCCAACCTCGATGGGCAGTCAATGCAACCACGGTACGAATGGTAGTCATGTGTGAAGTAGGTGCAAAAGTTTCCTCATAGTCAATGCCATATTATTGCGCATATCCTTTGGCAACCAATCTAGCTTTGTAACGATCAATGCTACCATCATATTTTCTCTTAATCTTATAAACCCACTTTGTACCAATGGCATTCTTTCCATTTGGCAATTCACATAACTCCCAAGTAACATTTCTATGTATGGAATCCATTTCTGATTGCATAGCACTCATCCATTGTGGATCATCACATGCATCTTCAAAAGAAAGTGGCTCTTCATTACATGCTTTAGCAATAAGAGAATAATCCAAAAAATTACTTGATGCATGGTGAGAGCTTGATCTTGTTCTACCAAGTAAAGGTGCACTCAATTTGCTGTCCTGCAAAGTTTGTTTCAGCCACTTTGGCATAGATTGTGCACTCTTGATAGACATGCGTTCATTATGTAAAACATCTTCAATATGTACATCATGCGTGGGCTGAATTTCATGCTTATTTTCAGCCATATGTGGCTGGAAATTTCCAGCAGTTTTGACATTTTTTGACTGAAATTTTTCAGCCATGTTTGGCTGGAAATTCTTTGCATTTTCAGCCCTATTTGGCCGGAATTTTCTAGCCCTTTGAGCCTCAGTTGGCTGGTCTACATGCCCATAGTCAAGCGCACCATTTTGGAACAAAGGCATGAGTGTATCGAACACATATTGTGAGCTAACTGTTGGCAGTTTTTTGCATTCAAGTAGAGGGAAAACTGAATTTTCAGCAAATACCACATCTCGACTCACAATAATTGTGTTTGTCAATGGATGGTACAATCGATATCCCTTACTTTCAGCATTATAACCAACAAATATACATTTATTTGCCTTGTCATCAAGTTTGTGACATTGTTGTGATGGCACAAGAGCATATGTCAAACAACCAAACACATGCATATGACTAACCATAAGCTTATGACCATTCCAAGCCTCATAAGGAGTGATGACTCTCAATGCTTTTGTAGGGAAGCGATTCAACACATAATTTGCACACATGACCACTTCCATCCAAAACTTTTCGGGAAGATGCTTTCCTTTAACCATACATTTTGCCATTTCAAGTAGATTTCTAATTTTACGCTCAGCAACACCATTTTGTTGAGGTGTATATGGCACCGTACATTGGTGTGAAATACCTCTTTCACGAAGAAAAGCATTAAACTCATGTGACATGTATTCACCACCACGATCCGTGCGTAGAGTCAAAAGCTTTTGTGAAGAAAAATTTTCAGCCATAGCTAAAAATGCTTTGAAGCAAGAAAATACCTCATTCTTTGCTTTCATAGGATACACCCATGTATGGCGAGTAGCATCATCAATGAAGGTAACAAAATATACTTGCTTCCCAAAAGATGGAGTCTTGATGGGACCACATACATCACTATGAACAAGCTGCAATTTTCTTGTAGTGTGTGTATGACCATCTTTTGGAAAAGAAGCACGATGCATTTTTCCAAGAATGCAACCTTCACATGCATGCTTTTCAATGGACTCAAGTGTAGGCAAGCCAATAACCATGTCCTTCTTTTGCAAGTAGAGCAAACTATTGAAGTTCAAGTGACCAAAACGAGCATGTCAAAGCTCCATTTCAGCCATGGAAGAAGTATGAGCAACTAAGGCATTCGAGGCAGCCCTCTTGTATGTATACATGCAATACAAACCATTACATAATGTACTGGACATCACGATAACATCGCCATTGTTGAAATCATGAACCATACACTTATCATCAACAAAGTGTATATGAAGTCAAGCTTTGGCAATCAACGGAACTGGAATTAAGTTCTTGATATCGGGCACATACAGTGCATTTTTCAAGAAAATCACACCTCCATTCTCCTACTCCAATGATAGGATAAGAGGCATTGTTTGCACACACCACATGTCCTCCTTTAAATGCATCTTTCAAAGAGGCAAAAAATCTTTTGCATGATGTTATGTGCTTTGAAGCACCACTATCAAAGAACCAATCCGAATCAGCCTCACTCACAACCATACATTTAGAATGTAAAGAAGCATCATAATGACATGTAACAACACATGCCCAAAAATCTTAAGCCATGTTAGCTTCACCATTCTTTGCATTTGCTGAATTTTCAACAATAGACATGTCGGATTCCTTCTTCTTTTCATTGCGTTTAGCAAGCTTTCTACACTCATCAATAGTATGACCAGCCTTTCGGCAATATTTGCATCTCTTCTTCTTTTGCAAATCACCATCATTAGAGGGATGAGTGGAAAAGGAAGCTTGAGGCTTTGGTTTTGATGAACCTAAAGCTGAACCATACTTGCTTTTCCCCTTTTGTGAGATAGCAAATGCTTGCGTTCCCTCAATCAAACCACTTCTATTCACTCTAGATTGCTCTTCTTGCAAAAGAAGAGACACAACCTCATCAAATGCATACATATTAGGATTTCCTTTGCAACCAAATGGAGTGTAGTAACAAAGCTTTGAAAAGATTCCGGTAATCCTTTCAACAATGTAGAAATGACTGATGCATCCAGAATGATCTCATCTATGTTTGCCAATTGCTCTTTCAAGTCCTTGATACATGTCACATACACATCCACTGACTCATTTTCAGCCATATATACATCCTCAAGTTGCTTCCTCAAGTATGCAATACGTGCTTCATTACGCACGGCATACAAAGAAGCAAGAGTGTCCCATGCCTGTCTCGATGTAGAACATGACCGAATGTGTGGAACTATATGATGCTTCACTGAAAGCGCAATCAAAACATGAGCTTGAGCATCTTTTCCATCCCATCTAAGCTGCTCCTGTGTAGATGGAGAAGGAGAAACCACTGTACTCGAAGAAGAAGCTCTATCTGCGACAGTAGACTGTGAAGTAGAACCTGTCGGTCTTCGATCTACATATACCACTATGTTCCAAAGTTGTTTTGCAACAAAAACGTGCTTCATAATGTAAGATCACATCGGATAGTTGGTCCCATCAAGCTTATCTTCAACTTGAAGCATGCCAAACAAGTCACTGCTATCCGCCATTTCACAAAGGAACAAGAATGTGACAAAAACTTTACTTCGACGAAAGCTCAAATAAGTGCTTAAATTTCAGCTCACAAACCGTCACTCTGATGGAGATTCTGACTGCACAAATGGCTTCGAAATGGGGGTAAAAACCCCAACACACCTGGTAGAAATGTTTCTTGGCGGCTGTAATTCACAATTCTATGCTCTGAAGTCGATTTGCATTGTTAGAAGTGTGCGCGCGTCGCGACGCGAAAAACCGAAACTTGAGGAGCTGAACCTGCTCTGATACCACTATTGGGTGTGTGTAGAAGTGCGAGAGACACGAGAAGCACACACAAAGAGGACAAATGCAGCAAGTCACATGGAGAAGACGATGGCTGAAATAGCTCTCTCTATTGACGATAAAACTGAACTGAAGTAAGCGCTGAATGATACCCCTAAGTACAAAGTACCACCACATATGAGAGTATCAAGTATGTGGTAACATTGGGAAAAAACCTCTAGCCAACACTAGAATAAAAAGTGTCCATGTATAGGAAAAAGATTCACATCAAAGCTACCCGAAGAACACATAAGTGTAACAATAACAACCTAAGTGAAACTAATGAATAAGGAAAATCCTCAACAAAGACAATGACAAGCACTTCAATTCCCATCCTTTCAACAAGGATTATAAGGTCACACACATGATAAAAGAATAAAAAGCAAGGTGTTTACCATAAGAAAGTATATGAT
The DNA here is from genome assembly GCA_020310875.1 of Ceratopteris richardii. Taxonomy (NCBI): domain Eukaryota; kingdom Viridiplantae; phylum Streptophyta; class Polypodiopsida; order Polypodiales; family Pteridaceae; genus Ceratopteris; species Ceratopteris richardii. Next base: position 105,522,394 of record CM035406.1, read on the forward strand.
ACCAATTTCAAGAATACAAAATCACTTGAGGATGTAAGGAATGCATTATTGATAAAAAAGACAACAAACCCTTCAAGGAAAAAAAAATCGCAATAATTATGATCCAATAACGCAAGTGCATACAAAAGTATACTAACAAGAATGTGACCATAATTCATGTTTTGTTACCCAAATGAGACAGCCCTCAAGAATACCAAAAATTAAGGATGCCTGCCAAAAATCAAGGATGCCCAAGTGAAACTCCCTTAGAAGCTAAGAATGGCATCAATATCTTATGCATGTCATTTGATTGTATTGGATCGAGCTTATAACTAACAATAAGTTAACTTTAAGTGTTCATAAAAGTTGGCAATAAATCAGCTAAATGACTAGATCAATCCAATTCCCCAACTTGATGATTTGACGGATCAAAAATTTACTCAAAAGTACTCATTTGCCTCGGGAAACCTTCAAACTAGCCACATTAGAATCATGTCCTGATCAATCAAAATACGAGACAATCATAATTTTCACTAAACCCAAACACAAAATGACCATTCCAAAAGCCATGTAAGAAAAACTAAGCACTCTGGGGTCACTAGAACTTTAATCTGATGTCCTTGTACACTCAGATAGTCTATATAGCTGCACAAAATGTGTACAACTACAATAAATATCACAGTTCGAACTTTGAGAAAACAGATCACAAGTTTCCCTCACCAAGGAAAGCACCAACACTCTTAGGACGTGTAATCTACTTTAACTCTCATTAATCTGTCAGTACATTTGGGTTATGATCAACTGATTTGTCACGATTGACAATTTAGTATACTGTAATTCCTTCATGGTTGGCTATAAGAAGGGATCAGCCATTATTTTCCCTTTTGTGTACAAGCAAGCACAAGGTGATAATATAGATCTCTTATGCAACATTTGACTGATGAGTTGAAAGAGTTATGGAGTTGTAAGCTACACGATCTCCAAAAAAACAAGAAGCAGGACCAGTCAATTCAGAGACAGATGAAGACAACGTTTGAAATTCAGCTGGACAACCAAGAGGGATTTACAAGTGCCTAAAAGAATCAAATCTCTGAAAAAAGAGTTGATGGCTGATGGTGGAAAATCATGAAGCCACATTCGATAATACATGCAACAGTGACTCCTATTAGATGGACAGAGCCCTGCATAATATTCAAATCTTGAAATCAAGAAAGCAACAAGAACCACCTCGAAAATCTTCCAGCTGAAAGCATATTCATGATAGTGATGGTAGAATGGGGAGAATATAGTAGGAGCACAACACTACTATGATTATCAACGAGTAAGGGCAGGGGGCAGGGGGGGGGGGGGGGGGGTGTGTGTGTGTGTGTGTGTGTGTGTGAGAGAGAGAGAGAGAGAGATAGAGAGAGAGAATGGTTAGATAATGGAGACCTGACCACAGCAAACCAAGACATACATCCCATATCCATAAACAATAAACTTGCATGCACTTTGTAGGCACCTGATAGACATGAGCAATCCTGAGATACTTAAAATTACAGAACTCATTTCAATAATGTCTCATCTCTGAATCACGTGCTCAAAAGTACACAAGTCTCCAAACAAGTTTTCCAACATTTTGTTGTACACAATCGTCAATTAAAGGCCAATGCACTGTCCTTTGAGAAAGTCAGACAGATGCTACCCCAACAAAGGGGCAAAAGCTTGGTATATATGCCCCACAGGTAAATATATAAACTGAGCACAGAAACAAAAGGAAAAATGGAAGTACAACAGAAAAAACTAATACCATTTTGTCTCAATGTTAAACTACTGCTGGCCATCAGCTCACTGTTGCATCACAGTCTGATTTACATTAGGCATAGGTGGTGCTGGTGGGCGAAGTAATTGTTGTGGTGGTTGCAAAGAAAACCCTTGAGAGGGAGGAGGTGGAGGCCGTGCAGTCTGTGGTGGTGGGGGCATAAAATTTGCACGTACTGGTGGAACCGGAATAGGTGGTGCTGGTGGAGGGGGGAGCTGACCAGTATTTGTGTTTGCAGGAGCTACAGACTGAGACCCATTGGCTGTTGTCAATGCTGGCCGTGGGGGTGGTGGAACTCCTCCAGGAGGAGGTGGCACACTACCTTGTGGAGGAGGCGGCCTCACTGGGGGTGGAGCAGTGGGAGGTTGTGGACCACCAGCACTGACAGCTTGTGGAGGCTGCACTCCTGTTGGTCTCGGTCTGAAGTAGATCTGGACTGTGAACATCTTTGAATCAGGGTCCCAATGTGTAAATGATTTTGATGAGACATTGTCTATCTCATTACTTGGTATCTGCAAAATGCAATAATAACAAGGCTAAGAATTTTGCAAAATATGACATAAAATAATCTTCAATAATAGAATCTTTGGTAGAACTGGCATCCTTATAAAGACATACCCTAAAACCAATTATCTCATAGGGCTCTGCAGCAAAAAGTAGAAATTGGTGAAGTTTATCATATGCATAAACCCTCTGCAACATTTAAAATACAATTCCAAATTAGTAGTTTTATCATTAAAAAACATATAATCAAGAAATTTAATGATCTGAATAATAAACATACCTGCTCATAGGAAGACATATATCGAATACGTGGCTTTGTCAGATCTTCGATTTCAGGGTACTCAATCTTTGATTCATAAAGCAAAGGAACACACAAATAAGGTAGATTATCATACTATACAAACAAGAAAATTTCGGTTCTTAGTAAAATATCTATTGCCCAGATGGTAGGTTGCATCTTTAGTAAACGTAATGCGAGCTTGGAGATCATATTTCATGGACCCACATGATACAGGGGAACTAAAAGCAACAGAGGAATCACTTGCATACAAATGCACATGGTAAAAAGATAATGATTTTATGCAAAAAAAATTATACATACATACGTGCATGCACGTGAGTGTGCACGTGCATATGCGTGTGTGCCCATGCATATGCGTGTGCCTGTATGTATGTATGTATGTATGTATGTATGTATGTATGTATGTATGTATGTATGTATATATATATATATATATATGTGTATGTGTGTGTGTGTATGTGTATGTGTGTGATATGCATGTATGTTTTACATATGTATGTGTGTGTGTGTGTCTATATATATATATATATATATATATATATATATATATATATATATATATA
>CM035406.1:105530541-105538041 GCA_020310875.1 Ceratopteris richardii
CAAAAGCAAGAGACTTAAGACCAATATAAGACATCAAAAATACAACCAAGAAAGAAAACCAATACAAAAAGAGGCGCACACACTCACATGCACACGAACAAAAAAACAAAAAACAAAAAAAACAAAAAAACAAAAAAACAAAAAAACAAAAAAACAAAAAAACAAAAAAACAAAAAAACAAAAAAACAAAAAAGCAAAAAAGCAAAAAAGCAAAAAAGCAAAAAAGCAAAAAAGCAAAAAAGCTAAAAAACAAAAAAACAAAAAAACAAAAAAACAAAAAAACAAAACAAAACAAAACAAAAAACAAAAAATAAATAATTAATAAAAATTAATAATTAATGTAACAATGAGCAATTTTATAAACATAATACAAGATTGAGATTCAAACTACAAGACTTGGAACATAATTTATCTCATATCAGCATATAAAACCCTAAACCCTAAACCCTTTAGAATATGTATGTATGTAGGTAGGTATGTGTGATGATACATATTTAGGTACGTCTATAGGTACATACCTGTGTAGGATGTGTAGGTAGGTATGTGTGATGGTACCTATTTAGGTACATCTATAGGTACGTACCTATTAATGTAACAATGAGCAATTTTGTGAACATAATACAAAATTGAGATTCAAACCATAGTATAAAAAATTCACGAATTTTTGCCCCAAAATAAAATTTGTTTAATTAGTTCGCGAATTAATTCATTGGGCATGAGTTTTATAAAAAAATTTTATGCAAATTTTTGAAGATATTTTTAAGTTGCATGTCTTTAGTTATGATAGTGAGAATATTATACATGATGATGTTGACTTTTGAATCTTGATTGTTTTGTTAAGACATGTCACATGAGCCCTGAACCATGATAGATTTTCATATATGATGTATTATACTTTCATGTAATGGTCTATGATTCTAATGTTTCTCATCTATGATCTCGTGTATTATGTGTGGTATTTTAAGCTTATAATTTTGACAATGGCGATGAATCATAATCATGATCATTAGTTAATGTCAACTCAATAATAAATGATACAATGATGAAATATGTTTTAAATTATTATCAAATCCACACTAAGACGTTTACATGCAAATGCAAGTATTTCTCTTAGTTATCCAATATAATTTATAATTTCATACATGGATCTAATATATATATAAATATACATAAATATAAATATAAATAAATAAATAAATATATATATATATATATATATATATATATATATATATATATATATATATATATATATATATATATATATATATATATATATATATATATATATATATACACACACACTCACTCTCTCTCTTTATATGTAAAAAATAAAAATCTCTCCATATGGATAAAATTCCCGAATTTTATTCTGGGTCTAAACGAACTAAACAAATTAAATGATTAATTCTCGAATTAACTCTCACGAATTAATTCTCTCATTCGTAATATGATTCAAAGTATAAGACTTGGAACATAATTTATCTCATATAAGCATATAAATCAAGACTTGTCCCTTTAGAATATGTACGTATGTAGGTAGGTATGTGTGATGGTACATATTTAGTATGTCTAGCAAAGTAACATAGGGATACGTCCCCGACTACTAGGGACATTGGGACACCGTCTCCAAACTCAATGAAGGCAGGATGCCCGTCAAGGACACCTTCCGTCCCAAGGGCCAGACACAAAACAGGAACAAGAACATCCTGGTGTGAAAACTTTGTTAGGAACAAGGACAGCCGAAAGTCGATTTAAGCGGGAAATTCTTTTTGAAGGGAAATTCGAATTTGATTTCGGATTTAGGACTTGATGTGGTGGCACCCTTTAGTTATGCGGCTACAAAAGAACCGGTGGAGCAAACAAAGTGTGTGCACACTTACTTCATGAACATGGACATCAACTTTCAAGTAAGATTTTGTTCTGCAATCACTTCGGAGAAGAAGCAAGAATTACTCAACAAACTTGCTATTAGTGATGCCAAAGTTCATGCTCGTCGTGCCTCACAGGCTCTTATCGACCTGATATCATTTGTGAGGTCTTTTATGCCATCCTCTTCAAGAGCACTATCTTCATCAGTTCCGGTTCATTGTCCTACTCCTACTCCTACTCCTTCCACACCATCGGGAATGCCCTATGTACATCAATTACGTCAACAAACACTCCGTGAGGATTGGAGTCCCGTACCGAAGAAGGAGGCGGATACTGTAGTCGCATGTTTTTTTCTACCATGACCACATAGCTTTCAATGCGGCTCGATAAGAATAGAATCTTCAAATTTCAAAGTTCAAAGTTCACTTGACGCTTCCATAACCCCTTATTTATAAATCTTATTTGTTTAACTTTTTCCATAGATCCGAAGATATGGTAAAGAAGATTGGTGAATATGGAGCACACAATGTGCCTCCATCTTTCGAGAGCTTGCACACCACTTTATTGGAGAAAGAGAAGTGAATGGATGGGAGTGATGTCCAACAATGCTCTATCCATGGAGTGGTGGCTTATTCTCGTAAGGAGATGTACTTCATCTCATCACATGATGCATCCGAGACAGGAAAGTCAACTGATGTACTTGCTACAAAGTGGACAAGTGCCACAGCGATTGTGGGGCCATCAAATGTGGTTTGCATTGTAGTATATGGGGAGCCTGCAAATAGAGCTACGGGTGCAATTATGGAAAATTCTACCGTCATATCATTTTTTGCTTTTGCATGGCTCATTCTTTAAATAATATTCTCAAAGACATTGGGAATTTGAATTGGATTTTGCCTGCAATCGATGAGGTAAATTCATTGGTTAGCTTCATCGTACTCGTGTGAAGAATGAGTTTAGCAAGAGATCTACTCTTGCTTTGCTCAAGTACACAGATACAAGGTGCATATAACTTCACCATGTTACACCGAGTAGTGAAATGTATTAGTGTCTTGAGAGGGCTTTTATTGAGTAATGAAATCACGAGGATGCCGAAGGTCGACAGGAAGGCAAATTAGAAGATTAGTTGATGATGCACTATGCTGGGAAAACATTTCTCACATCATGAATATTGTTCGCCCACTTGTGCACTTATTGAAAATTGTGGATTCCATGGAGCCATGCATTGGTAAAGTGTATGAAGCTATGGATCGCACAATTGAACCACTTAAAACATTGGTGAAAGACAATGATAGGTATGAAGAAACTTCAGCTATTTGTGTTAGCGGATGGGATGCATACTCCTCCCCACTTCATGCACCTGCCTACATGTTGGATCCAGAATTCCAAGATAAAAAGCAATATGTAGATCCAGAGGTGGCTAACGGATGGAGGATCATATTAGAAAGATTTGTCCCAAATAGTCCGCCTAAACGACTTATCAGAGATTAACTATCCAAATATAGAACAGGGAAAGATGCTTCATATGCATGTGCAAATACCAAAGAGGATAGATTATGTGTTGGTGCTACCTATGGTGGGAGGATTTTGGTTTTGATGGTCCAAAGCTTCAACAATTGGCCATTTGAATACTTACTCAGGCTTGCACCACAAGTCTCCTAAAAAGGAGCTTTCCTTTGCCTTCGATATAAGGGAGGGGCTGCTCTTGATTATACACATGCTCGTTACAAGTGGTCAAAACTTTGGTGCAACTATTCGGAGTGCTACTCTTGCTAGTCAACCTACCCTACATCAGTTATTCTCATGTTGAGTACAATTACATGGATGTATAGGAGACATTTAGCATCAGCCTCGTCACCTACTTCATCAGCACATTTCTATTCTTGAGATGCTCATGCAAGCAACAGCAGCCCTATACTCATGTTCTCAGCCTATACATCAGCCAACAATTTTTCCTCAGCCTAAGATGATGTATGGATTTCAGCCTCAACTTCAGAACCCAGATCCACTCATACCAAGTATGAACCTCAGTCTCAACTCGCATCAGGCTCATGTCAACCTTAAAAATTTTCCGTATCATGAAAAGAGTGCAATACCTAAAGTACAACTCTAGACAAGATCCCACACTCATGGTTTGAGACCTAGATAGAACTCTAAGATAAACTTCCTCTCCAAAATTGACTGCTCTCCTTTTAGGAGCAGCGTAACCTCTAGGCAAAGTCACATGGGGACGCGTCCCCGGGTCCTAGGGACGCCGAGACGCCGTCCCCAAAGCCATTGGATGAGGGACGAGCAGCCGGGACGGCAGCCGTCCCCCTAAAAGCATGCATAACAGGAAATCGTCCCCGGGACGCGTCCCCGGGACGCCTTGATGTGATGAACAAATTCCGGGACGGCTGGGGACGGGCTGCCGCGAGCGGGAAAAAAATTGAGTTCAATTTTCAAACTTTAAGTTCGAATTTTTTTTAGACAACTTTGGCGCCCAAGTTTAAGGGTTTCTAGAAGTTTCTTCAGCCCCCATACAAGCATAAAAAGGCAACATTTCAGCTCATTCAGCCACAACTTCATTTGGAGCTTTCATTGCAAGTATCCCTTGTGTGTGAAAGCTTGAGCTATCTTCACCCTTGCATATCCAAGGGCTGCCCTTCATCCTCTCAGCCCTCTCTTCACCATTGTCCTCTTTTCTTCTCTCCTCATAGGATTGTCTTCCCTTATGGCTTCTTCATCGCGAACAAGTGCATCGAACAACAAGAGGAGACATCCTACAAGCAAATGGACATCGTGGGAAGAGGTGGACTCTCCCGTATCCGCGGGAGAAGGAGGTGGTGCAAGGCCATGGACTTGCAAGCTATGTGGCTACAAAAGAACCGGTGGAGCAAACAAGGTGCGTGCACACTTACTTCATGAACGTGGACATGAAGTAAGATTTTGTTCCGCAATAACTTCGGAGAAGAAGCAAGAATTGCTCAATAAGCTTGCTATTAGTGATGCCCAAGTTCATGCTCGCCATGCCTCACAAGCTCCCATTGACCCGGCATCATTCGTGAAGTCTTCTATGCCATCGATTTCGAGAGCATCATCTTCATCGGCTCCGGTTCGTGCTCCTACTCCTACTCCTACTCACACTCCTACTCCTCCTACTCCCTCTTCCACACCATCGGAAACGCCCTATGTACGTCAATCACGTCAACAAACACTCCATGAAAATTGGAACCCCATATTGAAGGAGGAGGTGGACACGGCAGTGGCACGTTTTTTTTACCATGACCACATAGCTTTCAATGCGGAACGGTAAATATTGAATCTTGGTTCTATTATTTTGTTTCAATCTTTATTTTTAGTTTGTTTGGCATAAATCATAAATAAATGCTTATACATGTGGCATGGACCATTACTTATGAATGTTATTTGTTTTATGATAGATCACCATATTTCAAAGACATGGTCAAGAAGATAGGTGAATATGGACCACACTACGTGCCTCCATCTTCTGAGAACTTGCGCACCACTTTACTGGAGAAAGAGAAGAAGCTTGTTGAAGCCGCATGCGAGAGCATAAAAAAATCATGGGAAAGAAATGGAGTTTCGTTACTTGTAGATGGATGGAGTGATATTCAACGACGCTCTATCCATGGAGTGGTGGCTTATTCTCGCGGGGAGATGTACTTCATCTCATCACATGATGCATCCGAGACAGGGAAGTCAGCAGATGTACTTGCGGCAGAGTGGGCAAGTGCCATAGAGATTGTGGGGCCATCAAATGTTGTTTGCATTGTCGCAGATGGAGAGCCAGCAAATAGAGCTGCAGGTGCAATTATTGAAAATCTATATCCTCACATCATTGTTTGCTTCTGCATGGCCCATTGTTTGAATAATATTCTCAAAGATATTGGGAATTTGGATTGGATTTTGCCTCCCATTAATGAGGCAAATTCATTGGTTGGTTTCATCAACAACCACACACGTGTGAAGAATGAGTTTAGCAAGAGGTCTACTCTTGCTTTGCTCAAGTATTCAGATACAAGATTTGCATACAATTTCACTATGTTACAGAGAGTAGTGAAATGTAGTGGTGTCTTGCGAGGACTCTTATTGAGCGACGAATTCGCGAGGATGCCAGAGGCGTCTACTTCGACAGGAAAGCATTTTAGAAGATTGGCAGATGATGCAACATGGTGGGAGAACATTTCTCACATTGTGGATATTGTTCATCCACTTGTGCACTTATTGAAAGTTGTGGATTCCATGGAGCCATGCATAGGTAAAGTGTATGAAGCTATGGATCGGACAATTGAGCTACTAAAAACATTGGTGAAGGACAATGACAGGTATGAAGAAATTGCAGCTATTTGTGTTAGCAGGTGGAATGCCTACTACTCCCCACTTCATGCCGCAGCATACATGTTGGATCCAGAATTCCAAGATAAAAAGCAATATGCAGATCCAGAGGTGGCTAATGGATGGAGGATCATATTGGAGAGGCTTATCCCAGATAGTGCAACTAGAAGACTTATCAGAGATCAGCTCTCCAAATACAGGACCGGGAAAGATGCTTCATATGCATGTGCAAATGCCCAAGAGGATAGATTACATGTTGGTGCTGCCCTATGGTGGGAGGACTTTGGTTTTGATGGTCCAGATCTTCAACAATTGGCCATTCGTATACTTAGTCAGGCTTGCACCACGAGTTGCCTTGAGCAATTATGGAGTGTGTATGGACATGTATCCTCTAAAAAGAGGAATAGACTTGGTGTGCAGCGTGCTAGTGATCTTGTGTTTGTCAGTGCTAATTTGAGGATGCTTCGGAGGACTCGATGTGTGGAAGGAGATCCTTTCAGAGAATGGGAGGTAGAGCAAGGGTCAGACCAAGTGGGACATGAAGAACATGAAGAAGCAGAAGCCACGGATTGTGTCGCAGAAAATGACACTACCCACTTGGATTCTCCATAGTCATTACATTTTTGATTTTATCATCTATGTTGTAGTTTCTACATTTGTCATTTATGTCCTAGAGGCTAGTCAGCTGCAGCCTTCCATATGTAGTCTTTTTGCAGATCGATGATATGTATTATGATCATTGATGTAACATCTTTTTGTTCTCATGATGTAACATCTTTTTGGTATGATTATGATGATGTATCCACACTATTTGACATGATAGTATACATATGGCTTGTCACTTGTCACTTTTGACTCTTGAGTAACTCTAAAATTTGAATGTGCTTCATACATGTGTATTGTTTTTAGTATATACTTAAAAAACATCCCTTTTCTAATGGTTTTCTTGTTATCAATCATTTAATATGTTAGCAAATTCATTCTACATGACTTTCATATGATTATTTTGAAAAAATCAGCATTATTTTAGTGCCGTCCCGGGGACGCGTCCCCGGGACACTCTGGGCACCGTCCCCGTCCCGAGGACACCACCGTCCCCGGGACCCGTCCCCGTCCCCTGGTGACTTTGCCTCTAGGTCAATCCTGAGATCTCCTAATGCTTCATGTGAGCAAGTCTCACATAGTGTTCATATCCTCAAAAGAAATTCTTCGCCAATCATAGTCTCTCATGCTAGATTCTTACTGCATAAGAAGTTCTTGGACAAGACCCATATATACTTGGACTGTGGA
>CM035406.1:105543041-105620541 GCA_020310875.1 Ceratopteris richardii
GAAGATCGCGAATTTCTTGCTGAACAGAAAGTTGTGTATATTCTCGAGGAAATCACGATTGTTTGCTAGGATAGATCAAAGCCAAAAAATCATGATTCTCTCCCAATAAATCACGATGCTCTGATCCTTGACCAAAATCACAAGAAAATTGAAACATTGGCTGAGAGGAAAACTAAAAATATAATTGGAGGGGACCAAGGAGCATTGGTAGAGATGACAGGCAAAAAATCGTGACTCTCTGCCAAGAAATCGCGATTTTCTAAACTATTCGAGACTAGAGTAGTCCAATTCAGTGGTAAGAAGAGGAGAATCTGAATTGTGGGAATAATCATCAAAGAATTCAAACACCTATTTCCATACAGTTAAGAGGAGGGAAAGTTGTACATGAATCCAACCCTAATCCTAACTTGGACCAAACTCAAAACCTAGGGAACCAGGAAACTACCACCAGCAGGATGCAAGAAGAGCAAGAGAGTGAGGGGGACTTCAGAAATATACTCAGGTTTGAATTCACCAATAGGTTTGGAGCCTACATATACAAGGATGGGATTCAGAGGTATGTAGTAAGACTTAGGTCAAGCTCATTACTCAACATGACACCAATAGCTCAATTTGAGAATGGACATTACATAGAAAGTGATGGAACCACATACATGGTGACTACAGACCCATAGAATATCAATGACCAGGGAGAAGTACCAAATAAAGGAGTTGCAAGAGAGGAAATGGAGGAAACCCTAACTCCAGGAGGACACTCTATTTGCACACACCAAGAACATGTCATTAGACTACCATGTGACCAAGTTGACAGTTTGCTTTACTTGAACCCAGACACAGGAAATGTCTATTGGGCTGCAAATAGAGACATTAGTCAGGCGCCCTCACACATGATCATGAGAATACTAAAAAATTACAATGAACCAAGAGAATCACCAACTTTCATAAATGAAGAAGGGAAAAGATTTTGGAAACTGATAGATGAGCTGAAGAGTTCCTACACTCACTTGAACCAACCTATTTTCTTTAGAAGGAATGTAGCTCTCAAGAGGGAGGAGAGGAACAAGCAAACCCTAATCCACATCACATGGGTCCCTCAGTAAGAGATAGATTTGGGGAAACTGGGGAAACAAGTAATCAGGCAAGGAACAAAGCCAGAATGGAACATCAAGAACCTCCATACTTATCACCCATTAGAGTAAACAGAAATACAGGATTAGAGCCTAGGGAACATGGAAACAAGGAACATGGAAACAATAGACCCCAGAGATACAACATTGAGGTGCCAGGAAGAAATAATAGAGAGAGACATGGAGGATAGTTTAGAAGACTGAGACCAACTCAAGTGGTGAAAAGCATGAGAAATCAATATGATGGCTCCATTGATCCTTATGATCATGTAGCAGAATTCAAACAAGCACTCAAAGCCGAGGAGGTAGTAGACTTTTTCACTCAATACCAAGCTTTTGGATTAACATTGAAAGATTCAGCTAGCAAATGGTTTCAACCCCTTGCTATGGAAACCTTTGATGACATTGAAACCTTCTTCTTAGAATTCATTGCAGAATTTTCTAAGAGAGGGATTAAACATGAGATTTCCACTCTGATACACACATTCAAACAAAATCCTAAGGAATCAGTCAGGTTAGTTGTTAGAAGGTTCAAGCAGTACTGAGACAGATGTACCCCTCAAGAAAAACCTTCTATGCAAAAGAGGATATCATTGTTCACTAAAGGCTTACACAATGCACAATTAAGAACTCTAGTTTATTGTAGAAGGTGCACGACTCTGGATGAGTGCATAAGGGAAGCCATAGACATTGATGATAACAGAGAAGAGGACCTGGTGGAAGGAGAGGAACCATCAACATCCTCATCTAAGATAGCACACACTGAAGAACTAGCTCAAGCAGTAGCAAAACATTTGGGCATGGGAATTCAACAGACTAACATACAAAGAAACCTGAACCCGAGATGGAATAACTATGGGGAAAATCATCACACCAATCTCTGCACCAAACCAAGGAGATACTTTCAGGGGGGAAATAGAGTTATCTAGTTCTACCCACAAGAGAGACAATGGAACAATGGTGTTGGGCAAACACACCCACCATTGGGGACGGCAAGGGCATTCCAAGGTCAATATCCCATAAGAGACATGGCCAATCAAGAAAGTCCACAACCAATTTTAGGTCAACAACCACCTTTACCTACCAATGTAGTGCCTATCAAATATATGCCTTTGGAAGAAAATTTGGAAAGGGCAATAACACCAAACACACCAATGTATTATGAGGATTTTGAAGATAGAGGCTCTATGTCATACACAGAGGAATGCCAGGAAGAAGAGAGGCGGGCCAACAAAGAAAATCAATGTTTTGCCTACCAGAACAGTAAAGGAAATTATGAGTTAGACCCTGCAACTTTCATGTTTGTAGGCAATAAGTTCATGCCTCAACAAAGAATGTTGAGTAACCAAAACCCTAGAAACTTTCAAAAGGGAATTTGCTATAGGTGTGGGGGAGATCACTTTATAAGAGATTGTCCTCAACAACCTATACTGAAAGTGGAAGTGTATTGCAAAGATCGTGGCAAATATCATCTCATAAAGGATTGACCAAATAACCCTAACAAACCTAGCATGAATACATCCCCATTGAATGCTATGATTGTGGTGGAAGCAAACATCCAAACTAATGATGAGTCCGCCCTACCAAGTGATGAGGAGATAGAAGAGAGAGTACAAGTTCGAGTGATAACTAGGGCTGAGGCCAGAAGAAACCCTGAGAAGACTGTGGTGGAAGAAAGTTCAGAAGAAAAGATGGATAAAAGAAAGAAGAACTCTTGGAAGAAAAGGAAGGAAAGAGCTAAAGCACGAGAGCAAAAACCAGTCCCAAAAGGAGATTAAGAAGAAAGAAAAGGAGGGATCAGTTTTGGCAGAACCTTTGTCCAAGCAAATGAGGACTTCGCTGAAACAATACCAGGGAGCCCTCAAAGAAATTCCAAAACAACAACAAGAGGAAGGATACCTGATGCCAGAGGGAGAAAAGAGAAGATTTGATTTGTGCAAACAATTAATAGAAACTGCTCGGCAATTATTGGAAAAAGATCAGGTCTTGAAAGAAACCAGAATGACAGATGAACAGTTACAAAAATGTATGGATCAAGTTGTTTGGAATGAGTTGAGAGAACAAAAGATCAGAGAATACAAAGAGGAGAAGCCTCCTCTAGGGGAGGTGGGAGATGAAATACTACAGGAAGAAGAGGAAAAAAGTGTGAACTGTACAAGCCTGAGATTACATGGACAAAATTCTAAAAGGAAAGATCCAGAAGGTCAAGATATAGAGGTGACTTGCAAAATAACATGGGATCAGTTGGTAAAACAAAACCCTAATTTGGAAAGAGTTTGCTGGAACCCAAAAAAGAATGACACAAACTCAAAAGAGGATGAAAAGATAATGCAAGTACCATTGGACAAAATAGGGGGATATTGTGAAGGGGAATAAGGGAATTCCACTATCATGGTGGATTACCAAGGATACAAGGTGCAAGCCATTTTGGAAAGTGGATCTGGAGTGGCCATTGTGACCAAGGAAATATGGGGGAAGTGGTGAAGACCAAAGATGAAACCTTCCAGGTTGAAACTTTAGTTAGTTGATGGTCATTTAGAATAGCCCATTGGATTGCTAGAACAGGTGGAATTGAAGACATGTGGAATCAAATTTCAACACACCCTTGTTGTAGTAGATTTTCCTGAATTGACCACATATTGAAACCTCCCAAATGGGAGAAGATTTTCCATGTCCATGTGGATGCTTCAAATTTTGCATTGGGATGCATATTAGCACAATCAGTTGAGGATTCCAAGCTAGACTTCCCCATTGCCTATGCAAGTAGACAACTGAACCAAGCAGAGAGGAACTACACCACAACACAGAGAGAGGGGTTAGGCATGGTATATGCAGTCAAGAAGTTTTGGCATTACCTCCTTGCCAATAAATTTAAATTCTTTATAGACCATCAAGCTCTCTTGTATCTAGTGAATAAGCCATGCAACACGGGAAGAATTGTCAGGTGGTTTTTGTTGTTGATGGAGTTTGATTTTGAGATTGTGGTGAAGCAAGGAAAGATGCACATCAGGGCAGATCATCTGTCTAGATTATGCAATGGAGAAGAGCCCAAAGGTGTAGATGATGAACTTCCTGACACGTATCTGTTCAAGGTTGAAGCCATGCCTACATGGGCAGAAAATCTGGTTCCATTACTAAGCTTCGACCCTCAATTCTCCAAGACCAACATAAGCCAAGTTCTAGGCCAAATCAAAAACTACATCTTGCTATCAAGATATCTTTACTACATCCATCATTCGGACATAGCTTTAAGCTGCATCCTGGAAGAGGAACAGAGGAGTTACCTGGAAAGGGCACATAACCCACATAACTTAGTCCATGCCCATAAAGCCCAAACCCTAATAAATCTTCATAGATTAGGGGTACATTGGCCATATCAAAAGAAGAGCATACATTACTTTGTCAAATAGTGTAAAGCTTGTCAAGAAGGAGAAGTAGTGGAAAAGACAACCATGACAGTGTTCTAGATAAACAAAAAGACAACCATGACAGTGTTCTAGAGAGATCGGACATGGAAGGAATGCCTTGAAGCTAGTCAAAGATGAACTAGAAGAATATAAATTGTACCTACAAAGCAAGAAAGAGGAAGTGTTGAAGCTCCAACAAGAGAAAGAGCAATATATGCAAGAGCTGGAGAATAACAACAAAGAACAGAAGCATTGGGAGCTGAAATACATGGAAGGCCAAGAGGCTGCTCAGGTAAAAGACCAGACAATTCAGGAGCTCTCAGAAGAACTTAAGCAGAAAGAGGCCCAATACTTTGGACAATATAAAGAACTAGAAAATCAAAGGAAGAAATATTCAGTTCTGTACTCATCATTTAAGAAAATCAAGGAGCAAAATGATGAGCTGCTGTCCATCCTGGACCTGAAGAATAGTGCTACTTTCTAGAGCAATCAAGAGACAGACAGGCTAGCAAAAATGGAGAAAGAACTAATAGAAGCCAGAAGGGAAGCTTCCCAACTAAAAATGGCACTAGAGGAGAAGGCAAAGGTAGAAGAAAAGATGAAGCTCTTATGTGAAGCTTCACATGAAATGTCTGTTTGTCTCAGAGCAACCAAGGCTCAGATTTATCTTACCATGAAGGAATGCCGACGGGAGGTGGAAGAGGAAATAAGAGAACTTATTTCATGGGAAACAAAAATCTTTGAAGTGCAGGCTCAAATCCGAGAAGAGGCTTTGGAGAATGAACAAGAAGGGGGAAGTCCCATACAGGAAACAGAAATCGATGTAGGAGACTCACAAGCAACGAATGATAAAACTGATGATCTAGATCATGAGGAACCACTACCACCCTGTACATTGATTAATGATAGAAATAGTAGAATCAAATACCTACGACAATTATATAACAGATATGAAGCTAATTTAGTTAGATTCCTATTACAGAAGCTAAAGAAATCTCCATGGATGTTGTCCAATTTTGACATCCTGGACATGCCTTTAGTGTATCTTCGTGAATCAATAAAGGAAACAGACAAGCATTTTGAAGAAGGAGCTTGATCAATTTTTGGAATACTCGAAAAGCCAGTTTGTGCTAACGAAAGAATTCTTTCATAAAGTCAACCCACGATGGCACCGAGAATTTTTAAATAAGCAAAAAGAATGTTAGCATGTATGGACAAATGCTCCAGTCAGTCTAAGACTCAACCCAACTTATTGTCTATGCGCATGTCGAAGGGATTGGCCAACATTTTGGGAATGCTAGAGGAGTGGACAAATACCTAGCACATGGCTTAATTTCACTAAATTAACAGGACCTCTGCGTGGTTGGCAAACCAAATCATGCATGCTACAAGTCATAGATACCTTTTTGGAGGATATGCGAGAAGTGCAAGGCTACACAATCATTGTACAAACCCATATATTAACAATGATAAAGACCTGTCTGGAAAGCTTTTCAGAGGTTAACATCAGAACCCTAAAGTTTTTGGGCTTTCATTTAGGAGCAATACTCTTCTTTTTTATCTCAGCGAGATGCCAGATAAACAATGCCTCATGGCATATTATGTGCGAGTAATGTTCATGCAAAGCATTTACTTACAAACCTTCAAAGATGCATTCACCACAGGATTTTTTGAGATAGACTCAAAAATTTTTGGAAGAATATCCTTGGGGCCAGAAGCACGCATTCTCACATATGAAGCTGCCTATGTAGAATATTAGAATCGGAACACAGTAGATGCACTAGTCAGGGCAGTCAACTGGAGGAAAGCCTTAATAGAGTTAGTCAATAACATCAATACAGAAGAGCAAGATTAGCACAAGCGCCTCCAAGAACTGTACAAAGAGAGATAAAACAATAACAGTAGTAGGTATACACTAGAGTAAAGAAAACCACAGCCTTTAGGGATGTACATATCAGCAAAGTTTTGATGAGGACATCAAAGGTTCTAGGAGGGGGAGTAAATGTTGACAAGATGCTTCCAATAGTATATGAGAGCTCCAAAACTTTGTAGCACTCAGGAAGAGTCTTCCCCCTGCAGTGAATCAGGAGTATCCAACCCCAAAGAGACAAAAGAAATCCTTACTTATGTATAGAAATGCACTCATTTCAGAATCATGACTCTTTCTAGGCAGAAAATCGCAATTCTCTCACAAACAGTATAAAAGCCACAAATGTGAAGGATTTCAGGTGATTTGCACGTGTATCTTTTGCAAGAATGAGAAGAGGAACTCCATTGGCTGTGAGACTTGTGTCATCTCTTATGTTTCATTTCTTCTTTATGCTTAATGGAAGTGTTGTTGTGTTGCTTGGTTGATTGTCAATTTGTGGATGTGAGTTCTACTTGATGGTGAAGTCCTAATAGTGGTATTCCTATGCATCATCTATAAACCCAAACGTGAAGCTTTCCGAGCACGAATTTCTTTCGTCTGCATATACACACCTATGTTGCCAATTCCAAGTCCATATCTGAAATCTACATTGAAAATGGCATGGAAAGGGCTTTTGAATCACTTGATTTGGTGCTTGTATGAGGGAGATATGAGACTTTGAAGTTTCGAGCTTACATGTTTGGAGAAAGTCGTGTTATTGAGAAAGTTGACTTTAATAGTTCCATTTAACTTTTTCATGATTACTTCTTGGGGATGTTCACACAAGTATGATTGCTTGCATTCTCTGAGCATGATGAATGTGTGGTTTGTGAAGCACTAGTCTCTAAGCACCAATCGGGTTGGCTTGTTCTTGGATTGACAAATTAAAAAGGGAATCCCTTTTCCACTTCTTTGTCATCAAGTCTCTATTGCTTCAATGGGACAGAGACTTGTTGGAAGGTGTTGGTAAGGTTGTCAACAATATGCACATATGTATGTATGTATGTATGTATGTATGTATGTATGTATGTATGTATGTATGTATGTAAGTATGTATGTATGTATGTATCTATATATATATATATATATATATATATATATATATATATATATATATATATATATATATATATATATATATATATATATATATATATATATATATATATATATATAAGTGTGTGTGTGTTTATTATTGATTTATTTATTTGTGTATTGTATGTATGCATGTATTTATGTGTGTGTGTGTATATACATGTATGTATGAGTGTGTACATACATGCATTTATGTATGATTTTAGGGTGTCAACCCTTGAATTTACAATTGATACATAACATTAGCATCACAATCACCACCCTAAAATGGAGAAGGAGATTGATACATACAGTATGGTATCCCATTCGATACTTTAGAATGGAGAAGGAGATAGAAGATACAAAAATAAATTTATTATTTTAAAAATAATAAAATCATTTTTCAATATCCACAAGGAAACATGCTATATATAAACATCCAATAGAATTTTGATTGCATGAACTTTTAAGGGATTCATGGAGTTTCACCATATATAAATTAACAAATCTTAAAAAAAAAATTGTAGAACAAAAACATCAAAAGATCCATTGAAGAAATCTATGTGACCCTAGTATATAATGCAAGGCAATTTGTTACCCCCCACCATCCGAAAGAAATTTACGTAAAAAAATTCCATTGACAAGGTTTATATGATCCTAATACATACTGCAAGACAATTTGTTATC
This sequence comes from Ceratopteris richardii, assembly GCA_020310875.1. Classification (NCBI taxonomy): domain Eukaryota; kingdom Viridiplantae; phylum Streptophyta; class Polypodiopsida; order Polypodiales; family Pteridaceae; genus Ceratopteris; species Ceratopteris richardii. The sequence continues at coordinate 105,551,246 of CM035406.1, forward strand.
TCCCAACATTCATTAACAAAATATTAAATTTATATTTCAAATATGGGAAAATAAGTTCTCAAATTGTCTCCAGTACGTTCAGAATCAATTTAAACGGATCAAAATTATGAATGGATTATTATTTATCAAAAAATGTTAAAGATAATTATAGCTACTCTATAAATTCCTTATCTCTTTTGTTTGTTAAAGCATATTGTATTTTTTTGGGAAAAAATCATTAAACTTTCTTATAGAAGAATACATCCTCATATTCTTAACTAAAACAATAGTATACCCTACCATATTAGCGAGAATACTGATTTCTTCTATCCTAAAATACAAGCTCAAACTATCATTAATGTTTAATTATTATTGAATGTAATACATATTTCTACCAATTAGTTGGTTAACCATTTTAGAATGTTTCCAATTAAGTTTTTGATCCAATCCTATCAAGCCATTGTTCTAGTATCCATGTATCTTAATTATCTTAAGAAGAAAAATATTTCATAGTTGTAGTTCTTCAAATCTGTTCAATTATTGAATTTCAAATGTTGTCAAAAAAACCTTTTCTTTTTACATTCCCCTATTAAAAAGTACAATATTTAACAATTTTGAGGATTATATTATTTTCATTTATTAAATTAAGAACTTGTAAAAGATCTTTTCATGAAGATTTTGCTATGGTTGTTGCAATCCATTTCTTTAGAAATTGAGTATATATTGGGTAAATTTTATATTCAAACATAAACTTTTTGAGTGTTACTTGCTAGCATATTTTTGTGGATAGGGCACTTTTTCCCTTGTTTAGGAAGTTATTTTCCCTTGGTTTGTATGTACATACATAGCCCTAACAAGGTACTTTTTTTTTGTATAATCCACACTTGTACACTTTGTGTTGTGCTCCTAGACGTCTTCTTGCCATGTAATGTTTGTCTACATTTCTACTCCCCAAAATCCAACAATTGGTATTCAAGCAAGTCATTGCTTCCTAAGCTGTATCATCAGCTTACCCTCACTCACTTTCTCCAATCACTAAAAAACTAGTGAGCATTTTTCAATATAGCATATAGCATATACTTCAAAACTACTGTAAGATTTGTGCAAATCTCAAAAATTAATTCAAGCTCATTTTGGCCTTGAAACTTGTTTTGGCCTCTGAATGCACTATTATAGCAACTATGCAAGTAATTTCATCATTTTGCAAGTTTCTTTTTGGGGCTTTGTTCACCAATACATGTGCATTAAAGTTTTATATAGGTATAGTAGAACTCCATAGGATAGTTTTCTTCAACTCTTTTGAGAAAAAGTCGAATTTTCATGTCAATGTATAAACACTAGCCATGACTAATTGTTTTCACATGTTAGCTATTAAGGATAAGTTGGATGTTCCTAACTACTAATTATGAGCATACATGATGCACCATATATTGGTTGCAAAGGGATCGTGGAATATTGTGGAGGGTGTTGAAATACATCATGTCACAGCTATAAATGTTCATAATGTAGCTTATGTAGGTGGTATTGATAATGTTTTTTTTTTTAAGCTTGCTTTGAATTAAAACTCAAGAAATAATTACAAGTGTTAAAGAGAGTTACAAAGAAGGTTTAGAATATTTTCATCCCCTTCATGGGGGACCCGCTTACGCTTTTGTTTACCATGTTCAATAATTAACATGCCTCATTTCTTGCTTGACATTATGTGGCAAGTTTATTCCAATCATCTCTAGTTGATTTGCATGAGAAAATATGAAGGACGAGGGCATGATTGATAGATAAAACAATCAAGGCCTATGCCTATACATATTTACTATCCCATCAAAGCTCTATAATGGTTAGGGGTGTTGGTAGTATACTTGACATAGTCAAAATAGGAGTTGCAAGAGGACTCAAAATAGTAATTACGTCAAAACTCAAACCTGCAACATCCTTAACACCAAGTCAGAAGAGATTGGATCATATTTGAGGAGATTGACATGACCCACTGAGTGAACTTCAAATATTGGTGCATTTTAGGACCTAAAATGAATGCTTGGGACGATTAAAATACTCAGTTATTACTTGGCCAGGATCCCGCTCACCTAGAACTTCTAAGATGGTGCAATGTTGGCTATTGAGGATAAGTTGGACGGTACCAACTACCCGTTATGGGCTTATATGATGCGACATGTATTGGTTGCAAAAGGAATGTGGAACATTGTGCAGGGTGTTGAAAAACATTATATCGCACCTGCAACTGTTACAACTACAGGTACTGAAGCTGATGCTGAAGGTGTCGAAGACGATGATATTCTACATATTCCTGTTCGTGCTGTAATTTTTTCTGCGCTTACTATAGAGAAAATTCATTGGGATGGCAGAGATGCCCAGGCACATGCATTGATAGCTTTGTTTGTCAAATGTGCCATTATTCCTCATATTCGCTCTTGCAGAACAACTAAGGATGCTTGGGATACACTTACCACATTGTACCAAGCTAGGAATGAGGCTCGAGTTGCTTACCTCCGAAAACAAATGGAGAGTGCGTACCTGAATGAAGGTGATTCTATGGACAATTTTCTAACAAAGATCAAAGACTTGAAGGAACAATTGATTTCTGCTGATGAGGTTATACCAGATAGCTCACTTGTGTAGACCGTTATGAATGGTCTTCCTGATTCATACTAGAGTTTTGCCTCTACTCTTTGTTTGACGATGAAAGGCAATTCAAATGCCTTGTCATTTGAGGAGTTAGTCTCTGTTCTGTTGTAGGAAGATCAGTTTAGGTAGAAAAGGTCCATTATGCGTGTTGCAGATCAAGCTTTTTTGGCTAGTCAGAAGGGCAAAGGAAAATGGAGCTCTTCAAGTAGTAAGCATAAATATGCTAATTCTACACAATCAAAGAGGGAAGACAAAGATGAAAAGAAATCAGAAAAGCAAAAATTGTTTTGCAAGTACTGTAAAGGAAATGATCATATCATAAAGAACGGTCCAAAACTGGCTACTAAAGAGGCAAAAAAGAAAGAGACTGGAATGGTTGTTGCAGAGGCCTCTACACCAAAAATAGATTCTTCTCATCTTGTGCAGGAAGAAGAATGGGCGTTTACTACTGTTTGCAGTTTTGACCCATCTTCTCATGAGTAGTGCATGTTTGTAGAAGACTCAAATGTTTGGTACTTTGAAAGTGGGGTGAGCAAACATATCACCTCGCAGCACAGTTTCTTCACTTCACTCGAGCCTACCCCTACACGGAATACTGTCACATGCGCCAACAACTCCTCTTATCTTGTCAAGGGAGTTGGTAAGATCATTTTGACTACTGCTGATGGTAGTTCTTTCACTCTGTCAGATGCTTTATTTGTGCCAAGGATCAAGAAGAATCTGTTATCAGTTTCAGCTTTAGCCAAGATTCGCTTGGTTATGAAATTTGTTGATGATAGGTGTACAATTCATGATCTATCAAATGGCGACCTGATTATTGCTTCTGGCATTTTATGTTGTGAGCTGTATAAGCTCATAGACTATGAAAGATCTATGAATGATTCAGCATGTGCAGTACACGATTCTCAGGCTATGTTAGATGGAAAGCTTTGGCATGCATGCTTTGGTCATCTGAATTTTGCTAGTTTGCTATGCCTACAGAAATCTGAAATGTTGTCCTCCTTGCCGAAACTTGAGGCACCCGGTAAACATGTATGTGAAAGCTGTATTTTGGGCAAAATGCAACGTTTCATTTCCAATAGATGGTTTAGTTTGGGCTACTCAGAAATTATAGCTTGTTCATAGTGATGAATGTGGTCCTATGCAGACACCCTCTTTTGGAATTTATCTTTACTTCATGACTTTGATTGATGATTATTCTAGGCATGCATGGGTATATCCATTGAAAGCAAAGTCTGAAGTGTTCATGTGCTTCAAATAGTTTTTGGTTTTGGCTAAAAATCTATCATCATGTAAAATGGGCACCCTCCGTTCTGATCGAGAGGTGGGGGGGGGATATATGTCTTCTGATTTTAATGCATTTCTGGCTGAATGTGGGATAAAACACCAGTGTACAGTGCCGTATACATCTCAATAGAATGGAGTTGCTGAACGAAAGGTGTGCAGGTTAAAGAAGGCATTATATGGTTTAAAGCAAGCACCATGTGCTTGGTATGAAAAGATACATGCCTATCTGATTGCACATGGTTTTGAGAACAGTCCAACTGAAAGCACCTTATATGTTAAGCATGCTAATGATGTGCTTCTGATCATTGTGGTGTATGTTGATGACATGCTGCTCACTGGTCCTCATGAGAAGCATATTGCTGATTTTAAGTCTATTTAGCATGCCTCATTTGAGATTTCTGATTTGGGGCATTTGCATCATTATTTGGGCATTCAATTTATGCATGTTGATGGTGGAATGGCTTTGTGTCAAACGAAATATATTATTGCAGCATTTTGGCCTTGAAGACTATAAGCCTATTGCCACTCCTATGGAGACAGGTTTACGATTGAGTCTTCATGATGTTGGAGATGCATTTGATGTTGTTCTCTATCAACAAGCTGTTGGATGCCTGATTTACTTATGCATTACTCGGCCAAATATTCAGTTTGTTGTCTCATAGATGAGCAAGTTTATGCATCGCCTAGGAGTCAAGCATTGGCAGGCAGTTAAGCGCATCTTTCGCTACTTGAGTGGTACCCGACTACTTGGATTGTTTTATCCCAAGGGGAGATCACTACCACCAGATTTGCATGCTTTTTCTGACTCCGATTGGGCTAGTTGCTATGAAACTCGTGTGTCCACTAGTGGCTTTTGCTTCATGCTTGGTAGCTCATGTAAATCTTGGTTGAGCAAGAAGCAGCCTACTATGGCCACTTCCAGTTGTGAGGCTAAGTATAGGGCAGCTTTCACAACGACTATTGAGTGTGTATGGCTCAGATGCCTTATGGTTGATTTGGGTGTTGGTTAGTCTTCTACCACCACCATCTTCACTGACAGTCAGAGTGCATTGGAGTTGTGATGAACCCTGTGTTCCATGCTCGCACTAAGCACATTGAGATGCATTATCATTATGTCAGGGAGAGGTTCTTCGATGGGGAGATCAGCTTGGCATATGTGCCCATGCAAGAGAACATTGCAGACCTTTTCATGAAGGCTTTGCCTAGGGAGAAGTTTGAAGCTTTCCACAAAGCTTTGGACTTACTTCCTTTTCTAGAGTGATCTCCACATAGCTTGCCACTTCCTTATACATGAGTGCAACCTCCTTGTTCATCGCATCACTCCCAAGGGGGATTTGTTGATATATTTAGGTAGTGATATGTGTGAATACACTAGGACCGTTGGGGCACTTTTTTCCCTATTTAGGATGTTTTTTTCCCCCCGACTTGTATATATGCCTATTGCCCTAATGGGCTACCCATCTTTGTACATTCTAGTGGTAATACATTCAGTATTGTGTGTTGTGCTCCAAGCTTCTTCTTCTTCCTTGTGCTGTGAGCGTGCTTTTGTAGACATCTAACTCCAACACTCAAAACCTACAAGATACAGGTGAAGACAAAATTTCATTACCTACATCAGTACCTAGTCCAACATCAGTACCCCTTGAAGTTCCAACTTATGAAGTTGGAGAAGGTTCCAAAGTTCCAAAAGAAAGAGATACTGAAGAACCAGAAGACATACCACCACTTTTTAGGAATATGCCAAAGTGGTTATATTAAACATGGAAGGACAGTGGTATACACAAATACATAGGAAGAACCAGACATCAGACCAGAAGACAACAAGGAGACTAGGTAAATTATGCAGAACATTTTGAGATTCATGATGTTTTACTTCTTACTTTAGTTGAGAATGAACTAGCTAGTGTTCATGATGCACTACAAAGTGATATGATTATCACAAGCCCAAGGATTGAGTTCAGGTTTAGAGATGAGTGTATCTACATGGCACAACAAAAATACATTGAGAAATTATTGGAAAGGTTTGAGACAACAAATTCTAAGCCTATGCAGACACCTATGGATGTTAATGTGTTATTGCATTCGAAAACAAATTGAGAACCATTTGATGCTACATTATATAGTCAAGCAGTCAATTGCTTGATATATCTATGTAATACACATCAGGACATTTGGTTTACAGTTTCTCAAGTATACAGGTTTATACATAGTCAGCTCAAGATTTAGTGGAAATCAGTAAAGAGATATTTGAAGACATCAAAAGTTTTATAGGTTATTGAACCTTGTACCATTGTGACATTGAAGGGGGGATTGTTGGAGACAAAATCATACAAGTTGTGCAAAGACCCTCAAGTATGATTAGTATATAAAGCATTTCTTTTGGTTTCTTCACAACAACCCATCGTGGGTAGCGTGGATAGAAGGAAGCACTCTTATACGTCCCACCCACGTTCAAATACCGTTGGTGGACAACAACAATTTATCTTCGAAAAAGCAACGTTAGTAAAGTATTTCCATGGCGTCGTTTTGATTTTCATGTAGCGATCGCTAAATTTAGCAAAGGTTGTTTTTGTGGTTGATTTTTGTGACACATGGTGAATGATTTGTCGTGCTTTTGTAGTGTGCTTTTTAGAAGCATGCAAGGCTATATAAACAAAGCCTCTTGATCATTGTAATCATCACTCAAGGAGCTTAAGTGCTTAATGCAAGGAGGAGGTCTTCTTGAAGAGAGAGTGTTCACACACAGTCTTGAGGAGGTGATCAAGTAGGATGTGCTCTATCTTGGAGGAGGAGTTCTCACACTCTTGGAGGAGTTGTGGTCTATGTCTTGGTGATTATCTAGAGGAGATTCTGCCAGCTTACCATCAACATCAGTTGTTGATTTACTGTGAGTAGCAAGTCTATTTCTGTTTTTACTTGCTAGGTCACTCGTTTTTTATTTAGGTTGATCAGAATTTGGGTTTGTTGTACAACAATTCTAAACTGTTCTTATTCTCCATGTTAAAATGCACTTCTTCATTACAAGCATTTTAAGTTCTTTCGGGTTCTTGGGAGTGGTAGGGGTCTGATAAATCAGAGGCCCTGTAACTTGATTTTCCCAATTAACTTATTCAAATCGCAGTATGTTAACATTCAAAACTCTGTTTAATACGAATTGCTGTCAAAACTCTGGTTAGTCCTCTCACAGGTTTACTGTTCATACTCAGGTTAATATTGTTCACAGTGTGTCGCGTAGCAATTACGGATTACCGTCGCACAGACTTATTACCCACACTTAACCTTACTACGTTAATCACCAATTAATGTAATTAGACAAAGTAAGAACCACAATACTCAGATTTTTACAAACACGACACTATAGCGTCTCCACATACCGTAATCGCCCAATCTGGTGATCCCGCTTGTCGTTACCGGAGAGTCACCACAATGTCTTTTCATTAGTTGATAAACAGATACATCACTTCGCAACGACCTTCCGGTTCGTGCGGTATATGAAAAATAGAGAATTACAATATGCCAATCCGACGGCTTACACTGGCACGCACGGTGGACTTGAACCCGCAATGGAAACAAAATTTAGGGTTCATCTACTATACCCTGTAGATACATGGTTCTGGCTAACTTAAAAGTTCTGGAAATCTTCTGTTTCAACGAGTCCAACATCTTTTTTAGGGTCTCCGGTTCTACGAGCTGAGCATCAGTTCTAACTCAACTTGCCGCAATTACTTGACTCATTAAAACATCAGCCTGTGCAAAAATGCCTCTTGCAGGTAAAAGTCATTTGCAAGGGCTACGTCACGACTCAATTTCATGTTGTCAATCTGTTTATCTATTCTGGATAAACATTCTGCTTGAACACCCAACTGTTTCTCTCTTCTCTCTAACTCCTGAGATTGATATTGAATTGTCTGGTAATAAGCATCTCTTTAATTTCGAATTTTGACTGCCTCCTTCTGGAGTTGAGCGGTTAAAGTCATCTGGGTTTTAAGAGTAGAATTTGCCTCAAACAAATTGGCAGTTACGTTCTGAAGTTCGACATTAGTCTGCTTGGCTAAATCAGCCATCTCCTGTCCTCGCTGTACAACTTCATCAAGCTGTACTCGCGTTTCTTCCAATAGATTCCCAAGTGCTACGCGAGCATCCTCTTTATCCTAGACTAACTGTTTCAGCTGGATAATCTCCGCATCACAAACACTTACTAAATCATCTTTGGCTCTTAACTCAGCCAACGCAGCATCTCTTTGAGCAACCAAAGAGTCCTGTTCGACAATCTACGCTTAAAGGTGCTGAATCTGTACGTGCAGAGCATGATTTTCTGCCTTAATTGTATCCGCTTCTTCTTGCAATGGAGTAATATCTGCTTCTAGTAGATCGACTTTATGCTGCAATTCTTGACGAATATTATCAGTGACCATTCTGAGTTGCATCGGAAGCTGCTGTGAGAATTGGATCAACATACGACCCATCGATTCTAATTCTGTAAACATGGGAATTGGAGGAAGAAGAGGAGGAGGAAGTGGTTGGGATGAAGAGGCTGATAAGAGGTGATGGGAAGATGGTGGAGAATAATTAGGTGAAGAGGATGAGGAATCCGATGCTTCAGGGATAATAGGTTGAATGGGGACACTGGGCTCGACCAGAGGCATCGGTGGAGGAGTGAGTATAAGACTGTTGGGCATTAAACTATTCCAGTAGGTTGCTGCATAGTCACTTCAGTCTGGTCAATTACAGCATCGACCAAGGTAATGATTTCATTTACTATCTCAGCAACAATGGCTTGCACATCAACTTTGGTCTGCTGCTGAAATTCCTCCTTAGAAGAAATTACGTCAAATGCGGTGGCGGACGCACTTTGTTCCTGCTGCTTATTCGGAGAAGATGGACTAGAAGATTCCACATGGATTGAAGTGGTAGTGTCGTGGAAAACCTCTTCTTCATGTCCGGCGGTGGAGCCTTGTACTTGACTCTCAGAGGGGCTTATCCATCTGCATTTCTAGCGAAGGAGTTGGAAGAGATCTTCATCATCATCTTGGGCAGATTCTTCATGGTACAACATTGGAGCTCTTGGCGGGGGTTGCGCGGCTTGAATCACTGTGAACAGAAAGGTAAGGATATGTGGTAAACGCGAACGCAGAAGCTCTCCCTTGTTAACGTGCTTAATAACCGTAACGCATTCACGGGGAATGCGCCGGAAATAGAACGAGGCGAAATTAACAGGCTCACGAGAAGCCATGTCAATCATCGAATAAAATGGGTGTGAAATCCCGTAAGTACGTTTTCGTAAATTCAATATGGCAACTAAGAATTGCAATGCGGTTGATTCAGGACCAGGGCGACACAAGATGGCGTACTCATTCGATGAGTGCCGTGGGAACAAATCGATCATGGTGGCTACCGGAAGGAGAGGACCATTCTCTAATCCTTCCATAGGAAGACAGAAAGCTGTAGCGAATGACGCTAATGTGATTACGATGTGAGACGGTAAATAGGTAATTGGCCAACTTTGCTCCGTAGCAGGTGTAGCGGCGATGGCTGCAATAATCTGTGCATAATAAGGGTGACACTCCACTGAATGCCAAGGCAATTCAGCGAAGTTCAACAGGCCTCGGACATGCAAGAACTCACTCACATCAGGAGGAAGTCCGTCACGGAAGGCAGCAAAATTAGCTAGAGCCTCCATGATGCGCACGCGAAAGTACAAGAACACGAGACATAGAAAACACAGGAAACTCAATGCATAGAACACACAGACACAATAGCGATTAACAGGAAAAAGAAGAAGATTAAGTAGATACTCAACAACGGGGCGATCAAAAACCCTAATCATCGCGCGGTATTGAGATGATAACCTTCATAATTACGGCGGGCATGCATGAGCAGAATCAATAACACATACGGCGATTAATCATGATGAGGTAGCAAAACAAGGAGTTTTACGGTCTTTATTCAACCAACATGCGGAAATAAAAAGATAGTAAGTGACACACGGAAAAACGAAGAACACGTCATCGAGAATCAGGCGCTTGGTGATACGGCCGCAACTTTGAACCATTGATCACTTTAGGAAGAGGAACTCCGGTCAAGGTAGTCAACTGAAAAGTAGCTGGTCCCACTTGCTCACTAATCCGGTAAGGACCAAACCACCGTAATTTAAATTTCCCAGCAGAACGATTGGATTTAGCATTATAAAACAGCACAAGTTGGCCCACCGTAAACACAGGAGTCTTGAGGAAATGATCATGAGTCCGGGCTTGCCGCAACTGAACTTCTTGAAGAGTTAGAAAGCTTTCCCAACGATGTTCATCCAAGTCTCTGAGTGCTTCCAACCGAAATGACAAAGAGTCTTTGGGTAACAGTTTCTGAGTTAGGGCCACGCATAAGCTTGGCACGACAATCTCCATAGGTGCGATTGCTTCCAACCCATAAGCAAGCTTGAAAGGAGTCAGTCCGGTTGCAACTTTGTATGTAGTCCGGTATGCCCATAAGACTGCAGGTAGTAACTGATCCCATCTTTCTGGTGATTCCACGATCAATTTGCGAAGCATACTTAACAGCGTCTTGTTGGTACTTTCAGCTAAACCATTAGCACGAGGATAGTATGGTGAACTGAATTTATGCAGAATTTGAAAAGTGTGCGTTAGTACTCGCATTAATTTGTTAGCAATGCTGATGGATTATATGTAGAAGAGTACAAGCAGGATGGACGATTGGTTGCCAAAGGAAACAAAGTGGGTAGGATGTTCACATTAAATGTGAAGATTCCTGAAATGAATGCAGCCATGTTTGCGAAAGGTGCAGGAGTTATTGCAGATATAGAGATATGGCACAAACGGATTGGACATGCAAACTTGCAAAGGCTGAAACTAATGCAATCAAAGGAGATTGTCCATGGACTACCAAATTTCAAAGTTGCAGAAATGCAAAAGGTATGTGAAGCATGTCAATTTGGTAAACAGTCAAGAGCATCATTTCCACATGACAAGCATGTTAGTGAGAATGTACTAGAAGTAGTACATACAGATGTTTGGGGTCCAGCAAAGACCACATCTATGGGCGGTTGCAGGTTTTATGTTACCTTCATTGATGATCATACACACAAAGTATGGGTATATTTCATGAAAGAGAAGAGCGAGGTGTTCACTCACTTCCAGAATTTTAAAGCTATGGTGGAAAAGCAGACAGGGAAGTACATTCAGACATTAAGATCTGATGGAGGAGGTGAATACATGTCAAATGAGTTCAGCAGTTTTCTAAAAAATCATGGAATTTGGCGTCAGTTTTCATGCAGGTACACACCACAACAGAATGGTGTTGCTGAACGCAAAAACAGACATATTGCAGAAATAGCAAGAGCCTTAATGGCTGAGAAGAATATGCCTCATTGTTATTGGGCAGAAGCTGTGCATACTGCTGTATACATCATGAACAGAACTTCGACTGCTGCTGTACATCAAGTTACACCTGAAGAGAATTTTACAGGTAAAAAGCCAAACTTATCACATCTGAAAGTTTTTTGGCTGTATTGCATATGTACATGTCCGAGATGAATTGAGGACGAAGCTTGATCCAAAAGCAGAAAAGTGTGTCTTCATTGGATACTCCCTTGAGCAAAAGGGATATAAATGTTATAACCCACTCACACGATAGGTAAAGGTGAGCAGAGATGTGGTATTTGATGAAATGTCAAGCTTCTATGCAGATGCCAAAGAAGGACTGAGTCTTGAACCAAATGACAAAGAAAATGCTGAAAAATCAAGTGCAGAATCTCAGGTTTTGAGTGGACCAGATGCATCACCAAGCAATAGTTCCAACTCAAATCCATGGAGTGGAAGATTACGTGGCAATTTCAGTCCAACAAATTCATCAAATACACCCAAGAAAGGTAAAGAAAAGCTTTCTGCTAGTCATAAAACATGTGCAGGTTTTGAAGACGTTGATGGAGATTCAAGCGGTTCAGAAAAGAGTCTTGATGAGGAACTTGGATTGCCCTCTGTGAAGACTCCAGGAGTAAGAAGGGCACATGCAGATGATACAAGGAGAAGTGACCCAAGACCAAGAAGATCTAGGAGGATGCGTAATTCAGTGCAACGATTGACATATGATAGTTACATGGCTCGCCATTGTGCCTACATGACAAAGGTAATACAAGATGCTGAACCTTCTTGCTTTGAAGATGCAATTGGTAATGCAGATTGGGAAAAAGCTATGGATGAGGAGATGGCTGCACTTTATGGAAATGATACATGGAAGCTGGTTCCATTGCCGTAAGGAAAGAAACCCATAGGTTGTAAATGGGTTTACAAGGTAAAGCATAATGCTGATGGTAGCATAAGCAGGTATAAAGCACGATTGGTAGCTAAAGGATATGCACAGACATATGGCATTGATTATGAGGAAACATTCAGACCTGTAGCTAAAATGTCTACTGTCAGAACACTTGTTGCATTAGCTACATCAAAAGGATGGACTTTGCATCAGATGGATGTGAAGAATGCTTTCCTACATGGTGAGTTACAAGAAGAAGTATATATGGACCAGCCACAAGGATATGAAGATTCAAAGCATCCAAAATATGTTTGCAGGTTGCAAAAGGCTTTGTATGGGCTGAAGCAGGCTCCGCGTGCATGGCATGCAAGGATTGCTGATTACTTAACCAGCATTGGGTTTTCTATGTGCGATGCAAATCACTCACTATATGCAAGGAAGGCTGATGATGGCATCACTATTGTGGCTATTTATGTTGATGATCTGATTGTAGGTGGTGATAATGAAGAAAGCATCAAAGAGGTAAAGAAACTTCTTATGCAGGAATTTGACATGAAAGATCTTGGTGTGCTGCGCTATTTCTTGGGCATTGAGTTTATACATACAGAAACAGGTATATGGATGTCGCAAAGGCAATATGCCTTGAATATGCTGCAAAAGTATGGTATGGCTGATTGTAAGCCAATTTCTATGCCTTTAGATCAGAATTTGAATTTGGATACTACATCAGGTGAAGCATTGGAAAATGCTACTATGTATAGGAAAATTGTGGTAAGTCTTATATATCTTACAATTACAAGGCCTGATTTAAGCTACACTGTTGGACTTGAAAGTCAGTTTATGCAGGTTCCCAGGAAGCCACATTTGGATGCTCTGAGGCGCACTCTACGTTATGTGAGTGCTACTTTGGATTATGCATTGTTTTATGAAGCTGGTGTAGATTTGCAGGTTCATGGATACACCGATGCAAATTGGGCTGGTAGTACTCCAGATAGAAGATCTACTAGTGGCTTTCTTTTCTCACTTGGAGGTGCAGCTATTACATGGAGCAGTAAGAAGCAACCCACTGTTGCTTTATCGAGTACAGAGGCTGAGTATAGAGGTGCTGTAATGGCAACATGTGAGGCATCATGGCTGGAGATGTTACTTGCAGATTTAGGTGTGGAAGTGCAAAAGCCTATCACTATCTATTGTGATAATCTTAGCAGCATACAGTTAGCACGGAACCCTGTTTTCCATGCTAGAACAAAGAATATCGAGGTACATTATCACTTCATCAGAGAGAAGGTATTAGCAGGTGATATTGATCTTGTTTATGTGAGAACAGATGAGCAGGTTGCTGATATTTTCACCAAAGCACTTGGAGCTGAGAAGTTGAAGAAGTTTCGGAAGATGCTTGGATTACAGGATATGGCATTGAGCCTGAGGGGGAGTGTTGAGATATCAAGCTCAACATGTGATGATCCAGGATGACACGTACCAGTTTTTCGTTTCTCTGACATGTATAGTGGTCACGCCGGTATATGTCAGGGATACTTCATTGAGCTTTATTAGATTTATCTACCGAGAGTGATGACACATTTGTTTCTTGCCAGCTTACTCATTCACGGACATTAGGTTTTTCCTTATGTACTGGTCTTTATATATTGCACTGGTTGTATTCTTTTTTTTTGTTAGGTCATTCTTGTACATTCCTTTTATGTAATAGAAGAAGAAGAAGAAGAAGAAGAAGAAGATTCTTCCTTGCCTCAACCTGTGTGTGTGCTTCTCCTTGAGAGTGAGAGTGTGTGGGTGAGCTCTCTTCCTTATCTCCTTCCTCGTGACATTAGGAACCAAATCCCATGTCTCATTCTCCATCAGTGCATCATACTCTTCCTGCATAGCTTTCTCCCAATTTTCCTTACCTTTTGCCTCTTCATATGTAGAAGGGTCTTCCTCTGCTTTCACCATATAAGCATAATCTTTAGTGGTAAAAAAGGAAGTATCATAACTATACCTTGTAGGTTGCCATTTTTGTCTTGATGACCTTCTGAGTTCTCCTCCTCTTGAAGTTTCTGGTTCATCACATTCTGGATCAAACCTTGGCACTTCTTCAACTTCAACTTGTGCTTCATTATCTTCTTCATCAAATATTTGAACCTTTGATTTACCTTTCTTCTGATTCAAAGTTTCTTCATCACCTACATGAATATTAATTGTACCTCCATACCAAGTAATTTTCTCATCAAATGTAACATCCTTTGACACAAGGAATTGCTTTGTGGATTGACTCCACAACCTATAACCCATATGTTTACCATCATAGCCAATGAACATATGCATAAGCCAAACATCCAAATACTTTGCAATGATCTAAGGTAGGTCTCTTACCCCACCAAGCTTCATATGTCATAACTTGCAAAGCATTACATGGTAGCCTATGAACCAAGTATGTAGCTGTATTTACAGACTCAACCCACAAATAATTGGGGCAATTATTTTCTTTCATAATTGACCTTGCAAACTCAACAAGAGTTCTATTTCTCCTTTCTACTACACCATTTTGTTGAGGAGAGTACCTGCAAGTAACTTCCCTTTTTATACCTGCATTCCATAAGTAATCATTGAACTCATTAGAGAAATACTCTCCCCCGCCATCTGACCTTAGTCTCTTCAATTTTTACCCTGTGATTCTCTCTGCATACACATGATAATGTTTAAATGTATTGAATACCTATGATTTATCTTTGATCACATATATGGTGATCCACATGGTAGCATCATCAACATAAATCACATAATATCTTGAACCATTAATGCTAAAGTCCTTTGATGGTCCCCACACATCTGTGTGTACAAATTCAAGCTTCTCTAAATACATGAAATCATGCTTATTATATGATTGTTTATGAGCCTTACCTAATTGACATGCCTCACATCTGTATGTCATATGTTGACTTGCAACATTAGGTAACCCAAATACTAAATCATTGTTAATCATATCCTTAATACCCCTCTCATTGAAATGTCCAAGCCTTTTATGCCAAAGATCTAACTCAAAGATCTTATCTCCTCCATAAGTGAACAAGGCATGACCAACATGCCTTGAATTTTCAATGTGAAACGTCTTCCTTCTTTCTTCCCTGAAACAATTTGTTTATACCCATTGCTCGGATCTTCCACAAAAACTCCATCATCAGTGAACCTTACTTCATAACCTTTCTCAATAATTTGCCCTACACTTATCAGATTCTTTGGAATTGTAGGAACATATAGAACCTTAATCAGAAGAGTGCTCCCATCCTTAGCCTTCACTGATCCAATTGACTTCACATTGTGCTTTGTTTTATCACCTGTTTGAACCACATGATTACTTACTTTGTTCTCCAAATCAGTCATCAAAGCTATGTTACCACTCAAGTGATTGCTACACCCCGAGTCAATGTAGAAGACTCTTTGATCTTCACTTTGTCTTTCACAAGTTGCATTCATGATTAAAGTTTCCTCCTTTTGATCTGAAGCATAGTTCTAGTAGGTATTATTGTAGGATTGACTTTGGAAGCCTCTACCTGCATTTCTTCCAAAGAAACCTCTACTACCTCTACCTCTAAAATTACCTCTCTGATTTCTATTACCTCTTCCTCTTGAGTTAAAGTTCTGATTATATCCTCCACTATTCTAATTATTATGCCAACATTCATGAGCTAAATGATTAGTCTTACCACAAATCTAGTAGTGCCTTAATCTTCATTCAATTGTTGCTTGCCTTTGTTAATCTTCTTCTTGTCCTTTGAGTACATTGATTAACCTGTACTCTTTTCAACACCACCTTTGACATCCTGCTCAAAGGTTAGCATATGTCCTAGCAATTGATTCAAATCAGGAGTGAAATGATTTAGTGACAATTCAGTAGAAAAAATGAATGGCTTCCATTTCTCATATCTTCTCAAACTTGTGAGGATTTGCCTTACCAATTTGTCCTCTTCAATATCTTCATCAATTGCTCCTAATGCATCTGCAATGTCTTTCATCCTTGTTACATAATCAGAAATGGATTGAGAAGCCTTCTTTTTGAATGTGGTAAACTCTGCCCACAAAGATGCCTTCCTTGACTTTGTAGTGTTTTGGAAATGCTCCTCCAAAGCATTCCATATCTCACTTGCACTTTCAAGTCCTCTAATGTGAGGTAGCAAGTAATCATTGACTCCCATGTAGATAATGCTTCTTGCTTGAGCATCCTTCTTCATCCATATCTTCAAATCTGTGAGCTCCTCCCTAGTTGGAACACTAAAATCTTTAAATTTTGGTTTTTCTTCTTCACCTATAATGTATCCTATCAAGTCTTTGCTCATAAGATGAGCTTCTATCCTCATAGACCAAGCAAGATAATTTTCTTTGTCCCATTTCTCTATCTGAAGAGAATCTCCCATCCTTTCTTCACCTATGTATTCAATTCTTCAAGCTTTGTGAAGAATAAGTGTACCTTTACTTTGAATGAAGTTCCTTTTGATCTTCTTGATAGCTTCAGGCTTCCTTGTATAGTTTTCACTTCAATCTTTTACCTTTTGAATCTTCAAAGGTTGATTTCTGTATAACTACAACAATCGGGATCCTCCTTTCTTCAATTTTGATGATTCCTGCTCTGATACCACTGATGGAGAGTGTTAATATCCAAAAGAACACGTTATCCTTGATGTTAGAGCACCTCTATATCAAGAACAACTCAAAACCTCAACCAATTTTGAAGACTAATGCCAGATTACCAATCTTTGCACTAATTGTGAAGAGAGTGATTATTTAGAAAATTCTGTTGCACTTAAATCACTTATTAAGTGATCAAATGTGTATAATTTTCAATGAAACTTTGTACAAGGTGCCAGCTAATGTTTGTGCACCTTGTCCAAGTCAGATATTCTTAAAAGGTTTAGTAAATCATGAGATTTACTCCAAACAATTCACCTATGTCTAAAACTGTACTTTTGTACAGTCGACTTTAACACCTGCAACTTCTAATGCATAGTTCTCTTAAACTAGAACACGTTTATTCAAATTCTTTTAGGCATAGATAGCTTACCTTTCAAATTAAAGAATGAGTGCTTGCTTGCTGAAAAATTTACACTGTGGAAGGAGAACTAACCATAACATTATCATCGAATTTGTGCTTGCTACAATCTTCTCTTACAATCTTCTCTTCTTCACATTTACACATGTAAATGTTCCTACTCTCAATTCTCTTAGCCTGATCACAATTAGGATCTGAAAATTTGTAGAGAGGTCACTCAACTATACACTTAGACTTGTACAAAAGCATTTCACAAAATGATAAACACAGAAGGAGCATCGAGCAAAATATCAGGTGCAATTTTTCTTCTATTCAGGAAAACATTACATCTGATTGATGAGCTATATTCTCATCACTTCTAAAGTGTCTAATGACTCTTAAAACTTGTCTTTCATAATCTCTATTACATTCCCTGACTTTCCACTTGTATCTATAGGTATATATGTACAAACATGTAACCATAACAAAGGCATAAGTGAGTTAATTACAAGTTTAGTGTACATGTATATACAAATCTTCATTCTTTGATCATGCACTAACTTCAAGCTTCATATATTGGTCTTTGCTTCATCCTTTGACTTCAAAACTTTGTTCAAATCATCAATTGGTGGTTGTTTTGCACCAACATATATTAGGTATATTATTATCATATTAGAAATTACAAGCATTTTAAAAACAAAATCCTACACATTACTAAGTTTTTTCTACAAAATATGCAAGTTTTTTGAACACTTAGTTCAAATCTAGGAAACTTTTTGTGGGATTTGTTACTAATTTGATAATTCATCCGATGGTTTTCAATTTTATTCATTATTTGGCATCTATGAAACAATTTCTAGTTGTGCATATATCTAATGGGACAATGTTCTAGGTTTGTCTTCATCTTCAAGAAACGCTATTACATACTTCTTATATATTTGGTCTCTCTATTCCAAATCCTTCTTTAATAAATTTATATCATTTTCTTTGTAATGTTTGGATGTAGTTGTCAATTGTAGTGGTTTCTTTGAAGTTAGGATTTGTATGACCTCATCATTGTGAACCCCATCTACTTTGATCTTTGTATATAGTCTTCCAATAATAATTTGTTTGAGTAGCACATAGTCACTTTTAGCATTATAATTGTTCCCCTTGGTTATGTTTCTCCTTCTTCTTTGAGTCTTAACATGATTTCTAACCTTTGGAATGGTGCTACTTGATGCACTTCCCATAGGAATTGGAATACAAGACCAAGCAAACCATTTTCGGCCTCATTTGTGGTTTTGTAGATTGAAAGAGGAAGACAAAGAGACAAAAAGTGAGAGACCATGTGCTCAAGAAGATTTCTATGATTCACACCTTTATTTCCCACAAAAGTTTGCTTCAAGATTTGGGTAAGCATACAAAAATTTTACCTATTAGTTCTTTTCAAAAGATGGATCATACATAGAATTCTTAGCATTGAGGTACTCATAAATCTCTCAAAAATATGAGACACTAGTGTCTTGATGAAATTCCTACACTAAAAAGTAAAAGAGGAAATGAATATCATAAGAAAGAGCCATGGAAGGAAAGAATTACACTTTTCCAAAAATAAAATAATCACAAATTCCCCATATGAAATATTAACAAAGACCCTATTGATGCATTTCTGAATGCCCCATCATAGGGCATTCACAATCTTCCCATATAGCATTAGGAAACACCTCAAGGCATTCGTGGATGAGGCATTAAATTCACCTAGGGGAGTTTTGATAGATGTCTTTGCCTTTGACTTCCAATTGGTTTCTATTAGCACATCTCATACTAGGTGGATTCAAGAGGCCTAACTGTTAGCTTCATTAGTTGTATCTCGTTCATCTCATGTAATGCTGACCATAAGTATTTATGTATGAATTTGTAAAAAATAATGAAGAAGACTTATTTGAACGTCTGAAGCATTGGCTTGACATTAATAGTAGTTTTGAATAATATGCCATCAAGTAGATTGTAATAAATAGTGCAACTTTAATATTGTTCTCAAACCCTACCCAATTTGGGATATTTTCATTATGGAAGTATATTAGGTGGATTATTATCATATTTAGAAATTACAAGCATTTTAAAAGGAAAATCCTACACATTACTGAGTTTCTTCTACAAAATATGCAAGCTTTGAACATTAAGTTCACATCTAGAAAAACTTTCGTGGGCTTTCTTACTAGTTTGGATAATTCATCCGATGCTTTTTAATTTTCTTCATTCTTTGGCATCTTTCAAACAAATTTGTAGTTTTGCATATACCCAATGGGACAATGTTGTAGGTTTCTCTTCATCTTCAAGGAAACATCATTGCATACGTTCTTATATATTTGGTCTCCCTATTCCAAATCCTTCTTTAATTCATTTATATCATTTTCTTTGTAACTTTTGGATGTAGTTGTCAATTGTAGTGGTTTCTATGAAGTAAGGATTTCTATCAACTCGACATTGTGAACCCTAGCTAATTACCTTTAGAGAAACACTCTAATTATCTTCAATTCCAAAGTTTTGCATTTTTTCCTAGATTTTACTATAGCATAAAGATATTTTCATATCATTGAAAAGATATCAAGAATCTCTATGAATATCATATCCATATCTTTTGGAATCGTCTTTGATTTTGTTGAGTTGAGCTTAAACGCTTTTTGTCGACTACCACACATGAAGAAAACAAGCACAAAGACCATGTGGATGGTGCAAAATTTAAGCTATGGATTATGAAATAGGAATGATGCGTTGATCTTAAGTCACATGCACAAGAGAAACATTTGATTTTGAGACTAAGTGTAGAATAAGAAGGAATGTGAATTCTAAAGAAGGTCTCCATTGAAAATGAGCAAAATTTTATTTTATATGTGAGGGGAATGTGTTTTTAAAGTGCTATCTTTGGGAATGTTCTATCTAGACTACTTTGTGAATGTTCCATTTAGACTTTTATCGTACCTTGACCAATAAATCAACTCAAATCTAAGTAGAATTCTCTATTTTCATAGATTGTGAAAGTTAGATGACCATGTGAAGGGAAATCTATTCATGTTTAATTTATTCCATAATTATCTCAATTTCTTGCTATATTTCTTGAATATTATTGAATGTTTTTTGCCTTGGAATTTTGGATATAAGCTATAAGTATGGTAAAGAATCAAAGTAATCCCTTTTCTTGATCCTAAATAATGATTCCTACTTGTTATGTGTTGTAAAATATTCATGAGCACCCTTCCAATTATGCAAGAATGATGAGTCTGCCTCTTTAAAGACAATAGGAGTGAGTGAACATTTTCGTATGCATCTAGGGGATTCATTTTAGGAACATTGATTGGAGTGTCTTGTTATCAATCATTGAAAAACTCTCAACAAGCTCTCTGAATATCATATCCATATCTTTTGGAATTGTCTTTGATTTTGTTGAATTGAGCTTAAACACTTTTTGTTGATTAGCACACATGAAGAAAATGAGCATAAAGACGATCTAAATGGTGCAAAATTTAAACTATGGATTACAAAATAGAAAATAATGCTTTAATCCTAAGTCACATTCACAAGAAAAACATCTGATCTTGAGAATAAGTGTAGAGTAAGAAGAAATGTGAATTCTCAAGAAGGTCTCTAATGAAAATGAGCAAAAGTTTAGTTTATATGTGAGGGGAATGGATTTTTAAAGTGTCCCTCTTGTACCAACCTAAAGAAAAAAGTCAAATAATTTACTTTGGGAATGTCCTATCTAGACTACTTGGTTAGAATCATAAATTCAAAAGATTTTACATCCGTCTTCTTTTTTTCCTAGCTAATAGACTTCTATTAAAGTAAGAACTAAAAACTTTAAGAGTGTCAAAGGGACCAAAAAGCTTTTGCATCACCATAACCTTACAGAAAAATGCTATTTAGAAACCCCTCTATTTAATAAATTTCATTTTCTTCTTTATTAAGAGATCATTAATGCCTTTGCTTCATGGAGACCTTGAAGACAATTTTTTTCCTAGAAAACGCAAAAGATTTTCCCATTTTCGAAACCTTTCATCCTTATTCTCGCAATACCTTAGGTATAAAAATGCACCAATCCTACGAGTCCTATCGTTTAGTGCTTGAACGTAGAAGCAAAGGTGATGAGAAATCCTTCTATGTGGCACCGAAAGATTCTAGTTTGTTCCCTCTCATTTTAATTAGGAAATAGATAATATCTATGAAAATTCTTAAACAAATTTACTCTTTTGATTTGGTACTATAATTCCCTCTGATATACCAAATTTTAGTTTCCACTATCCACCTTAACAGTTCAAAAATGGTGATCAAGATAATCCTATCAAGGAGATATTCATTCATTTTTCTTCATAATTTAATTGAATTTTAAAGTTTTCCATATATCTTAGCTATACTTCTTACATCAAATATTTTTTGTACTTAATGTCCCCTTTTTCATACTTAATGAGACTTCCAAGTGACTCTATGTCTTTTGAATCCTTTAATATACCTTAATATGGCTTTCACTATTATGAAGGCAATTTTTTTCCTTTGTAGTCTAATTATTGAGAAGTTTAGAGTATTTTTAAACTAACCTATTGGAAGAGATCTCATAGCATAGTTGGAAATCATTATTAGTCTTTATTTATATACTTTATTTTTGTGTTCTTTATTTTAGATCTCATTGGACACTCGTTTATTGATGCATGGAAAAGGTCATTACCACCTAAGTCATAAAATATATAAATACGTATCAAACCTATATCAAATTAAAAACATAAACTATGCTAAGAAATACATAAGCATTAGGAAAATACAAAACAAAAGATTCTA
Source organism: Ceratopteris richardii (assembly GCA_020310875.1). Classification (NCBI taxonomy): domain Eukaryota; kingdom Viridiplantae; phylum Streptophyta; class Polypodiopsida; order Polypodiales; family Pteridaceae; genus Ceratopteris; species Ceratopteris richardii. The sequence goes on from CM035406.1 coordinate 105,573,249, forward strand.
GTGATCTAAATTGAAGAAAGGTTTGATGATAAAAAAAGAAACATTTTAATTTATTCCAAAATGTTCTTTCTTACAGATGTGAGAAGTCACCTCTATGCATTGTTTCCTATATTGTGATGCTTCATGGATTCCTTTTATCTACATTATTTTTTTCCCCAAGACACTCATGGCTATACTTATAGACCCATTACGATCCTTTCATACATAATTTTTATACCTAAATATCGTTCCAATGTTGTGATTTCTAGTAGCTAGTGAACCAATACAATGGCCATGTCCAAAAAGACCACTCTATTTCAATTACAAGAAATCAAGATCTTCTTATCCTTACAATGATTTTCATGTCTAGGTAAGATATGATTTTTTTCGAGGTTATATACTATATATATTTAACTATGTAGTCCATTTAAATAAAATGACCCATTATATCTCTTTGGGAAATGGATAATACCTTTGCTTTTATTGATGTCTAGGATCTTTCATAATTCTTTAGGAAATTTATCAACCCTTCTTACCCATGATCCCTAGAAAAGGAGTTTTAGGTTCTTGCAATATAACTCCTCTCCTCAAAATGCATATGTATCTTCTTTGACTCATCACATAAATATTCATTTGATCTTGTTTCTATCGAGTTCATCTTTGAACTAGCTCTATTTTCTTTGTTTTTATGTCTCAAGTTACTAGTTATTACTTCCCTTTGCCTACATCATGATCTTGTCAAATAATGTATCTTTAATATTGTTTGGGATATTTACATTATAGAAGGATATTTGGTAGATTATTATCATATTTACAAATTACAAGCATTTTAAAATCCAAATCCTACACATTACAAAGTTCTCAAACCCTTAATAATCTGTGATGTTTACATTATGGAAGGATATAAGGTAGATTTATATCATATTAGAAATTATAAGCATTTTAAAAGCAAAATCCTACACATTACTAAGTTTTTTCTATAAAATATGCAAGTTTTTTGAACATTCAGTTCACATCTAGGAAACTTTTTGTGGGCTTTCTTACTATTTTGGATAATTCATACGATGCTTTTCAATTTTATTCATTCTTTGGCATCTATGAAACAATTTCTAGTTGTGCATATATCTAATGGGACAATGTTCTAGGTTTATCTTTATCTTCAAGAAACACTATTACATACTTCTTATATATTTGTTCTCTCTATTCCAAATCCTTCTTTAATTAATTTATATTATTTTTTGTAACTTTTGGATGTAGTTGTCAGTTCTAGTGGTTTCTTTGAAGCTAGGATTTCTATCAACTCATCATTGCGAACCTTGGCTACTTTGATCTTTGTATCAAGTCTTCCAATAATTTGTTTGAGTAGCACATAGTCACTTTTAGCATTACAATTGTTCCCCTTGGTTATGTTTCTTCTTCTTCTTTGAGTCCTAACGTGATTTCTAACTGTCGGAATGGTGCTTCTTGATGCACTTCCCATAAGAATAGGAATACAAGACCAAGAAAACCATTTTTGGCCTCATTTGTGCTTTTGTAGATTGAAAGAGGAAGACAAAGAGACAAAAAGTGTGAGACCATGTGCTCGAGAAGATTCCTATGATTCATACACCTTCATTACCCACGAAATTTTGCTTTAAGATTTGGGTAAATGTACAAAAACTTTACCTATCTTTTCTTCTCAAAAGATGGACATACATGGAATTCTTTGAATTGAGGTACTCTCAAATCTCTCAAAAATCTTAGACACTAGTGTCTTGTTGAAATTCCTACACTAAAAGGTAAAGAGGAAAGGAATAACGTAAGAAAGAGTTATGGAAGGAAAGAATTACCATTTTCAAAAAATAAAATAATCACAAATTCCCCATATAAAATGTTAACAAAGGCCCTATTGATGCATTTCTGAATGCCCCATCATAGGGCATCGATAGCCTCCCATATAGCATTACGAAATAGATCAAAGCAATCATGGATGAGGCATTAAATTCACCATTCTAATTTGGTTTAGAATTATTCAACATTTATCTTTTATGCGTATTAATCGTGTTCATGAGTTTGGAAAGAGTTGACTTGCAATTGGTTTTTATCAGCACACCTCATACTCGGTGGATTCAAGAGGCCTAACTATTAGATTCATGAGTTGTATATCCTTCATCTCAGGTAATGTTGATCATAAATATTTATGATTCTAACAAATAGTGCAGCTTTGATATTGTTCTCAAACGCTATCTAATTTGGGATATTTGCATTATGCAAAGATATTAGGTAGAATATTATCATATTTAGAAATTACAAGCATTTTAAAAGCAAAATCCTACACATTACTGAGTTTCTTCTACAAAATATGCAAGCTTTGAACATTAAGTTCACATCTAGAAAAACTTTGGTGAGATTTCTTACTACTTTGGATAATTAATCTAATGCTTTTCAACTTTCCTTATTTTTTGGCATCTATAAAACAAATTTCTAGTTGTGCATATACCCAATGGGACAGTGTTGTAGGTTTCTGTTCATCTTCAACGAAACATTGTCGCTTACTTTCTTATATATTTGGTCGGTCTATTCCAAATCCTCCTTTAATTCATTTATATCATTTTCTTTGTAACTTTTGGATGTAGTTGTCAATTGTATTGGTTTCTTTGAAGTGAGGATTTCTATCAACTCATCATTGTGAACCCTAGCTAATTACCTTTAAATAAACACTCTATTTATCTTCAACTCCAAACTTTTGCATTTTTCCCTAAATTTTACTATAGCATAAGGATATTTTCATATCATTGGAAAGATCTCAAAAATCTTTATGAATATTATATCCATATCTTTTGGAATCATCTTTGATTTTGTTGAATTGACTTAGACACTTTTTGTCAACTACCACACATGAAGAAAACAAGAATAAAGACTATCTAAATGGTGCATAATTTAAGCTATGGATTATAAATTAGGAATGGTGCTTTGATCTTAAGTCACATGCACAAGAGAAACATTTGATCTTGAGACTAGGTGTAGAATAAGAAGGAATTTTAATTCTCAAGAAGGTCTCTATTGAAAATGAGCAAAATTTTATTTTATATGTGAGGGGAATGGGTTTTTAAAGTGATATCTTTGGGAATGTTCTATCTAGACTACTCTGGGAATGTTCTATCTAGACTTTTATCCTACCTTTACCTATAAATCATCTCAAATCTAAGTAGAATATGGTATTTTCATATATTGTGAAAGCTAGGTGAACATGTGAAGGAAAATCTATTCATTTTTAATTTGTTCCATAATTATCTCAATTTCTTGCTACATTTCTTGAATATTATTGAAATTTTTTTTCCTTGGAGTCTTGAATAGAGGTTATATGTATGGTAAAGAATCAAAGTAAGCCCTTTTCGTGATCCTAAATAATGATTCCCACTTCTTATGTAATATAAAATCCTCCTGAGCACCCTTCCAATTATGCAAAAATGATGAGACTTCCTCTAAATTAAAGATAATAGGAATGAGTGAATATTTTCCTATCCATCAGGGGATGGAACATTGAGTAGAGTGCCCTATTATAAATATCCATCAATTATGCATCTGTTTTAGAAGCTACTTTGTTTTCATCTTCATGTAGTTAAGGATGCCCATTCCTCTCTTGGCTTTGGAGGCAAAAAAAAGAAAAAAAATCACAAATTTACTTGGCTATTCCTTCTATTCTGAATCCTAGTTTTCCAACGACTTCATACTATTGAAAACTAACTATTATAGACATTTAGCTTTGTTTCACACGGTAACATAGAAACTAGCACTTAAATTTTGAATATATGAGAAGAATAGGATGAATGTAGCGAAAGGATTGTGTAAAATGAAATGGATGGAGATAATAAAAAAACACACTAATTACCTTCAAATCCAAACTTTCACATTTTTTTCTAAATTTTACTATAACATAAGGACATTTTCATATCATTGAAAAGCTCTCAACAAGCTCTATGAATATCATATCCATATCTTCTGAAATCATCTTTGATTTTGTTGAATTGAGCTTAAACACTTTTTGTTGATTACCACACATGAAGAAAACAAGCATAAAGACTATCTAAATGGAGCAAAATTTAAACTATGGATTATAAATTAGGGATGGTGCTTAAATCCTAAGTCAGATGCACAATAAAAACATTCGATCTTGAGAATAAGTGTAGAATAAGAAGGAATGTGAATTATCAAGAACGTGTGTATTGGAAATGAACGAATGTTTATTTTATATGTAAGGGGAATGGGTTTTTAACGTGCCCCCCTCTTGTATAAACCCAAAGAAAAAATTCAAATATTTTACTTTTGGAATGTTCTATCTAGACTACTTGGTTAGAATCATAAATCCAAACGATTTACATCTGTCTTCTTTCTTTCCTTGCTAATAGACTTCTATTAAACTAAGAACTAAAAAACTTAAGAGTGTCAAAGGGACCAAAAAGCTTTTGCATCACCATAACCTTACATAGAAATGCTATTTAGAAACCTCTCTAGATAATAAATTTTATTTTCTTCTTTCTTAAGAGATCATTAATGCCTTTCGCTTCATGGAGACCGTGAAGACCATTTTTGTCGTAGAAAATGCAAAGATTTTCCTATTTTCAAAACCTTCCATCCTTATTCTTGCAATACCTTGGGTGTGAGAGTCAACCTATCCTCTGAGTCCTATCCTTTGGTTCTTGAATGTAGAACCAAAGGTGAAGAGAAATCCTTCTATGTGGTACCAAATGTTTCTAGTTTTTTCCCTCTCATTTTAATTAGGAGAAAGATAATATCTATAAAGAGGCTCAAAAAAAGCTCCTCTTTTTATTTGGTACTATAACTACCTCTTATGTACCAAATTTTAGTTTCCACTATCCACCACAACATTTCAAACATGGTCGTCAAGATAAGCCTATCAAGGAGATATCTATGCATTTTTCTTCATAATTTAATTGAATTTTAAAGTTCTCCATTTATCTTAGCTATACTTTTTACATCAAATATTTTTTGTAGCTAATGTCCCTTTTTCATGCTTAATGACGATTACAAGTAACTTTATGTCTTTCAAACCCTTAAATATACCTTAATATGGCTTTCAGTATTATGAAGACATTTGTTTTTCCTTTATAATCTAATTCTTGAGAAGTTTGGAGTATTTTTAAGCTAACCTGTTGGAAGAGATCTCATAGCATTGTTGGAAAATCATTATTAGTCTTTATTTATATACTTTATTTTTTTGTTCTTTATTGTAGATCTCATTGCACACTCCTTTATTGATGCATTGAAAAGGTCGTTACCACCTAAGTCATAAATATATAATTACTTATCAAACCTATATCAAATAAAAAAACATACACTATACTAAGAAATACATAAACATTAGAAAAATACAAAACAAAAGATTCTAATGATCTAAATTGAGAGGTTTTGTTGAGAGAAAAAGAAACATTTTAATTTATTCCCAAAAGTTCTTTCTTACACATGTGAGAAGCCACCTCTATGCATTGTTTCCTATATTGTCATGCTTCATGGATTCCTTGTATCTTTATTTTTTTTTCTCCATGACACTCTTGGCTATACTTTTAGACCCATTATGATGCTTTCATACATAATTTATATACAAATATCGTTCCAATGTTGTGATTTCTAGTAGCTAGTGAACCAATAGAATGTCCATGTCGAGAAAGACCGTTCTATTTCCATAACAAGAAATCAAGGTTATCTTATCCTTACAATGATTTTCATGTCTAGGTAAGATTTTTTTTTTTTGAGGGGATATACTATATATATTTAAGTATCCGGTCCATTTAAATAAAATGATCCATTATATCTCTTCATGACATGGATAATATTTTTGCTTTAATTGATGTTCAGGATCTTTTGTAATTTTTTAGGAAATTTATCAACCCTTCTTACCCACCATACCTAGAAAAAGAGTTTCAAGTGCTTGCAAAATAGCTCCTCTCCTCAGAATTCATATGTATCTTCTTTGACTCATCACGTAAATATTAATTTCGTCTTATTCCTATCAAGTTTACCTTTGAGCTAACTTTATTTACTTTGCTTTATGTCTCAAGTTACTAGATACTACCCCCCTTTGCCTACATCATGATCTTGTCAAATAATGCATCTTTGATATTGTTTGGGATATTTACATTATGGAAGGATATTAGGTAGATTATTATCATATTTAGAAATTACAAGCATTTTAAAAGCCAAATCCTAAAAAATTACAAAGTTCTCAAACGCTTAATAATTTGGGACATTTGCATTATGGAAGGATATTAGGTAGATTATTATCATATTAGAAATTCTAAGCAAGTTTTTTGAACATTCAATTCACATATAGAAAAACTTTTGTGGGGTTTGTTACTTCTTTGGATAATTCATCCGATGCTTTTCAATTTTGTTCATTCTTTGGATTCTATGAAACAATTTCTAGTTGTGCAATTATCAGATGGGACGATGTTCTAGGTTTATCTTCATCTTCAAGAAAAACTCTTGCATACTGTAGTTGTCAATTTTAGTGGTTTCTTTGAAGTTAAAATTTCTATCAACTCATCATTGTGAACCCTGGCTACTTTGATCTTTGTATATAGTCTTCCATTTATTTGTTTGAGTAGCACATAGTCACTTTAGCATTATAATTGTTCCCCTTGGTTATGTTTCTTCTTCTTATTCTTTGAGTCCTAACATGATTTCTAATAGTCGTTATGGTGCTTCTTGATGCAGTTCCCATGAGGATAGGAATATAAGACCAAGAAAACTTTTTTGGCCTCATTTGTGGTTTTGTAGATTGAAAGAGGAAGACAAAGAGACAAAAAATGAGAGACCATTTGCTCGAGAAGATTGCTATGATTCATATACCTTCATTTCCCGCAAAATTTTTCTTCAAGAATTTGGTAAATGTACAAAAAGTTTACCTATTTTTTATTTTCAAAAGATGGATCATACATGGAATTTGTAGCATTGAGATACTCACAAATCTCTCAAAAATCTTAGACACTAGTGTCTTGTTAAACTTCCTACACTAAAAGGTAAAAGAGGAAAGGAATAACATAAGGAAGAGCCATGTAAGGAAAGAATAACCTTTTTCCAAAAATAAAATAATCACAAATTTTGCATACTAAATATTGACAAAGGCCCTATTGATGCATTTATCAATGCCCCATCATAGGGCATTGAAAATCCCCCCATATAGCATTATGAAACACCTTAAGGCATTCGTGGATGAGGCATTAACTTCACCTAGGGGAGATTTGATAGACATCTTTGCCTTTCACTATTCTATTTTGGTTTAGAATTATTTAGCATTTAGTTTTTATGCGTATTAATCTTGTTCATGAGTTTGGAAAGAGATGACTTCCAATTGGTTTCTCCCAGCACATCTCATACTAGGTTGATTCAAGAGGCCTGACTATTAGCTTCATAAGTTGTATATCCTTCATCTCATGTAATGCTGACCATAAATATTGTTGGAGGAGATGGTGGATACTCACAAGAGATGAGTTGGTGTAGCTAAAACCTACTTCACACCTGCTATAAGTAATGGTTGTAGAGTGTTGTGGGCCTCTTTAGCTAGCTAGTAAGCATACGTAATCACATATGTTGCTTGGAAAATGATCCACTAATGATATGATTAAAATAGATAGGTAGGCATATGATTCAAGGTTCAAAACTTGCTATTTAGGTTGACACACCTACTCAGAGTTTTGAACCATTCTCTGAGTACAAGAGCAATTAGTAGAATTCCTTTTGGGGAACTTCAATTACCTTAACAAGCTACCAATGATGAGTGAAATCATCTAAATTGATGAACTACATGTAGAGAAATATGTTTAGAAAATTAAGCATCCATCCCAACTTTACGAGCCTTGACAGTCACAGACCATTGAGTAGAGATTGATTAATATCTGATGATCAAGAGAAGCATTATTAATGAAACTTTGTAGGATTAAATTAGACGGTATGCTTGAGACATCATGCTTTGAATCAAGAGAAATGATCAACTGTACAGTGAGAACAAGCTCAGACAAGTTAACTATTTTGATGGAATGTGAGAGAGATATGAGAGTAAGAAGTAATGATCATGTATGAACTAAATTATGTAAAAGTACAATGTCATTGGCAATAACACATTGCTCAATGAGTGAGGAAAGAGTGAGCTATGAGGTGAGCTCCTCTTCTCAATGAAAGTACATGAATATGATCTCTGAACCTCGAGATACACGTGGACATTTCATATCCTCTTTTATAGTTTTTGTTGGAGCCAAATATTTGAATCCAAATTCAAATCCACACCCAAAAGTGAATCATAAAGTATAGGATTGATTCTCTCTTGAATCATCTACCAAATGATACAAGATTATATACTTCCTAAATCCTCATGGGTTTATTGACCTTTTACAATGGGTAATTGTGAAGCAAAGTTACAAGAGGTTGTACATATGAAGTCTTCCAAGTGATATGATAATACATCAAGATTATGTGAGTTTATCAAGTACGTAGGCTTGGGCTTAATTGCACCAACAGATCCCACTCAAGCCTAACATTCTTGATCTTCATTGCTCCTTGATCTCTTGCATCCCAATCATCAATTTGAACTTGTTCATCTTTGTTCCATCCAATGCTTTGGTGAGTATATCTGCACATTGCAAATGAGTTGATACATAGGATAATTGGATATCCTTGCTTAGAAATTTCTCCCTAACATAATGATAGTGCACTTCAATGTGCTTAGTCTTGGCATGGTATAGAGGATTAGCAACCAAATGAAGTGAGCTAGTGTTATCTCCAAAGATAGTTGGAGTGTAAGAATGTATCTCCAAGTTTGCATACAATTGCTTAAGCCACATAGCTTCTTGAGTTGCATTTGCCAAACCTCTATATTCTATGTCTGTGGAAGATAAGGCCACAGTTGGTTGGTTCTTGGATGAACAAGATATGAGCTTTGAACCTGCAAAAGATAGGTATCCTGAAGTGCTCCTCCTATCATCCTCGGAGCCAGCCCAATCTGCATCAGAATACATCTTTATATCTATGTCAGAAGTGAAGGGGTAGAACAATCCCTCATTCATTGTACCCTTTGGATACTTAAGTACCTCTTTGCAGCTTCCATATGGGGCTTCCTTGATACATGCATGAACTGACTTAATGTGCTTACTACATAGGCAATATCTACTCTTGATAGCATAATTAAGACTACCCACAAGTTGTTGATAGCTTGTAACATCTTCAAGTAGTTCAGCTTCTTGTGACTTAGCTTATGGTTGATCTCCATAGGAATACCTGCAACTTTAGTGTTCTCCATCCTAAACTTTATCAACATATCAGGTATGTACTTCCTTTGTGTGATGAATATACCTGAATCTGTATACATGTGTTCTAAGCCAAGGAAGTAGGTTAATAACCATAGATCAATGATTTTGAATTCCTTCATTAATTGAGCCTTGACCTGCTTGATACCATCAGAATCATTACCTGTAATGATGATATCATCTACATAGACACATAGGTAGATGACCTCTGATTTATTCTTCTTAACAAATAAAGAAGAGTCTGCCTTGCTTGCCACAATGCCTTGATCTTGCAAATAGGTAACAAGCCTATGGTTACAAGCTCTAGGATCTTGCTTGAGAACATAGAGTGCTTTTCTAAGCTTGCATACATAGCCTGCTTTTTCTTCATCTTCTAAACCTAGTGGTTGTGCCATATACACTTCCGCTGATATCCAACCATTTAAAAATGCATTCTTGACATCTAACTGATATAAATTGGGTATGATCAGAATCAAAAGGGATATAGACTATACAATCCCACTAACAAGGATTTCATAGTTAGTAGGGATGTATTTGATAAGAATAATTCATGGTTTGAAGATGATTGCAAGAAATTCAAATTACCATATGATTTGGAAAATGATTTTCCAACCCTCACTCAAGAAGATCAACACCAAGTAGAGGACATCAACTCAGAAGATGAGGAGCAGATTGATTTCAAAGCTTGGAAGTCAAGAGGAAAGTTCAACTACAAACAATTAGAGGATCTACCCGAGTCTTCCAATCAAGCTTTAAGGAGATCACAAAGAGAAAGTAAGAAGCCCATAAGCTATGTATATGATACATCCCTAGTCAAAAAGCACTTTGTGGACATCACTAAAGACTCTATGGCAGAGAAGCCTTCTTCATTTGAAGAGGCTAAGAAGAAGAAAGAGTGGAGAGAAGCCATGCAGGAAGAAGTGGAAGCATTGCAAGAAAACCACACTTGGGATCTAGTTCCCAACGAGCCATATATGAAGGTAATTGGTTCAAGGTGGTATACAAAATTAAAAAGAACTCTAATGGTTCTATAAATAGGTACAAGGCAAGATTAGTGGCAAAGGTATTTTCCCAAACACATGGAGTAGACTATGACGAAACATTTTCACCCATGGCAAAGATGCCAACAATCAAGGTATTGGTAAGTCTTGCTACATCCAAAAATTGATATACATTTCTCAACCTTAGGGTCAAGCTTCCCTCTGATTTGAGATGGGATGTGTGCATAGGCAATGCACCCAAATATTTTGCAATGATCCAATGATGGTCTCTTGCCATTCCATGCTTCATATGGTGTCATACCATCCAATGATTTGGATGGATGCTTATTAACCAAATAGGTGGCTGTAGATACAACCTATGCCCATAAATAATCAGGTAATTTTTTTTCTCATTTAACATAGACATAGCTGCTTCAACAATTAACCTATTCCTTCTCTCTGCCACTCCATTCAATTCAGGAGTATACTTGGTTGTTACTTCCCTCTTTATGCCTCTGTCTTGTAGAAATAGATCAAACTCATGTGAAAAGTACGCACCACCTCCATCATATCTAATTCTCTTCAAGATCATTCTTGTTTGGTTTTCAACTAGTGCTAAATACTTCTTGAAACATGTAAATACCTTATCCTTATGCTTCATGAAATAGAGATTTGTCCATCTACTATAATCATCAATAAATGAGACATAGTACCTTGAAACTGAGATGGATGGATCTTTGCTAGGACCCCACACATCAGTGTGTACAAGCTCCAAATAATCTTCATGGATGTACCCTTTCCTATTGAATGGTTGCCTGTGAGCTTTGTCAAATTGGCAAGCTCCACATTTGTAAATCATGTGTTGCTTGGTCACATTGGGAATGCCAAGCACACTTTGATCCCTGAAAATTTGCTTCAGAGTTCTTTCTCCTATGTGCCCTAGCCTTTTGTGCCATATTTCCAACTCAGATAAGGTTTGGTCTCTATAACTGAATAATGCTATGTTCCTTGTGTCTTCAATTTCAAAAGTAAACAATCTACCTGACTTCTCACCTTTGGCAATCCTTTTGAAGCCTTGTTGGGGGTCTTCCACATATGCTTCATGCTTACTGAATCTGACCTGTAGACCTTTCTCTACAATCTTCCCAACACTAATTAGGTTTTTGGTTATAGTAGGCACATACAGAACTATAAGATGTTTTGACATTTCCAATTTGCTTGATTGAATGTTTAGTGTCATCACCTGTTTGTACTTCATGCTTCCCCTTGGGTTCTTCAAGATCAGATAATAGGGCTACATTTCCTGCCACATGACTGGAACAACTTGAATCAATGTAGAAAAGATGCTCATCATCTTTACCTTGCTTGCATGTCATGTTCATGATGAGCAGGGAATCTTCTTGATCTTCACTAAAGTTGTTGAAGTCCCATCTTCCTCTAAAGTGTTGGAGCAGAGCAATCATCAATAAGTGATTACATGAAGTCCAAAAGTGAAAAGATATGTGGAAGGATGAAGATTACTTTCAAAGGAAGAGAATAGAATCAGAAATGTTTTCTTTTGTATATTACTCTTGTAAATAGTTCAATGTATTTTGAAAAGGATGACGAGTTAGACTCGTATATATATCTACAGATATGTATTCGTAGAAAAGGAGAGAGTGATATAGATCAGATAGAGAAGACAATAGGTGAAGAGGTGATGAACATTGTATGTATCATCAACCATATGTATGAAAAATGATGAAGAAGAAAATGTTGTAGATTTCTACGCGTCGATCTTCTCTCCCATTCTCCTTCTGTGTTTAATCTTTTGAAGAATCCTTTTGCACTTATCTAAGTCCATAGCTAATCTATCTATGGCTAGAATTTGAGAGGTTAATTGCATTCAGGCTGAGAGAATTTTGATTAGGAACATTCATATGTAAGAATGTTCTAAGAGTCGTAAAATCTGGCGCACATTTCATCTTCAAAGAAATGGTCAGTGCTCAGTCCACAGTGTAAAGTTTTACACAAGTGAGGGCTTAAAATCTAAGTTGGAAGGTAAGCCATCTATGGCTAAAAGATCTTGATCAAACGGGTTCGACATTGTGAGAACCAGTGCTAAGAAGTTGCAGGTGTCAAAGTCGCCATTGCAGAGAAGCTCTTTCAGACATAGGTAAAGTGTTTCACAGATTTCTCAGTGTGTACTCAATCATTTTGAGAAATTTAACTTGGTAAAGTTGCGCAATCTCAAGGCGAAGTGTTGTGCAAAGTTTTGTCAAAAACTTTACAGAATTGATTAGTCAATGAGTGATTAATCTGCAGCAGACTTTTCTGAAGAAGTTGAATTTTTCAGAATATTCAATTTTCTGATAAATTGGTGAATGATCTCTAAGTTTGGTGGAGTCTAAGGTTAATCTTGATATAGAGGTGATCTAACTTCAAGGTTAACTTGTTCTTTTGGAGATTAACACTCTCCATCAGTGGTATCAGAGCAGGTTGTGTCAAAATTGAAGTGAAGATGACTCCGACTATTGCAGAAGTACAAATCTTTACATTTTGAAGGTGCAGAAGGGTAAAGGTTGAAGAAAACTTGAAGGAAGACATACAAAGAGTATCAAAAGGATCAGAAGGAGCAACATTCGAAGTAAAGGTACATTCATTATCTGTAAAGGTTAAAGTTTTGAGACTACAGGTGAAGCAAGGATGGGAGATAGTCTCCAAATTGAAAAGTTGGATAGAGAAAACTATCCTGCATGGTCTATGAGGATGGAAGCTCATCTTATGAGCAAAGATCTGATAGGATACATCACAGGAGATGAAGAAAAGCCAGAATTCAGAGATCCTAGTGTTCCAACTAGGGAGGAGCTTGCAGACTTGAAGAATTGGATGAAGAAAGATGCTCAAGCAAGGAGCATAATCTACATGGCAGTCAATGACTATTTGCTTCCTCACATTAGAGGACTTGAAAGTGCATGTGACATTTGGAATGCTTTGGAGGAGCATTTCCAAAATACAACCAAATCAAGGAAGGCTTCACTATGGGCAGAATTTACTACTTTCAAGAAGAAGGCCTCACAATCAATCTCTGACTATGTGACAAAGATGAAGGACATTGCAGATTCTCTAGGTGCAGTGGATGAAGACATTGAAGAAGACAAATTGGTAAGACAAATACTCACAGGGCTAAGAGGAGATGAGAAGTGGAAGCCCTTCATTTTATCTACAGAACTTTCATTAGATCACTTTACTCCTGATTTGAATCAATTGTTAGGTCATATGCTAACTTTTGAGAATGATGTCAAAGGAGATGTTGATAAGAGTGCAGGTCATGCAATGTACTCTAAAGACAAGAAGAAAGCTAACAAAGGGAAGCAACAATCAGGTGAAGAAGAAGGCACTTCAAATCAAGCAAACTTTATAAGAGGAAGAGGAAATGGCAGAAGTAGAGGAAGAGGAAGAAACAACAAAGATAATGCAAGAGCTTGTTGGATATGTGGTAAGACCAATCATCTATCTCATGATTGTTGGCATAATAATCAAAACAATGGTAATTATCATAACTTTAATCAAAGAGCAAGAGGTGGTAGATTTCAGAGAGGAAACTTCAGAGGTAGAGGTGGTAGGAATTCTTTTGGAAGAGGTGGTGGAAGAAACTTCCAAAATCAATCCTATAATAACACCTACTACAACTATGCATCAGATCAGAAGGAGGACTCAACTCTCATTATGAATACATGTGAAACCTCACATGAGGACATGAGAGTGTTCTATATTGATTCAGGATGTAGTAATCATTTAAGTGGAAATATTGCTTTGATGACTGACCTAGATCATAATGCAATTAATCATACAGTTCAGACAGGTGATAATACAAAGCATAAGGTAAAGTCAATTGGTTTAGTCAAAGCTAAGGATGGGAGCACTCTTCTGAGTAAGGTACTCTATGTTCCCACAATTCCAAAGAATTTGATCAGTGTAGGTCAAATTGTGGAAAAAGGATATGAGGTAAGGTTCACCAATGATGGAGTTTATGTTGAAGACCCTAGTCAAGGGTATAAACAAGTTATTGCAGGAAAGAAAGAAGGAAGGCTCTTCACATTGAAGGTACAAGGAAATGTTGGACATGCTATGTTCACATATGGAGAACAGAAGGTGTCAGAATTGGATCTTTGGCACAAAAGACTTGGACACTTTAATGAAAGAGGTATTAAAGAAATGATTAACAATGATTCAGTGCTTGGATTGCCTAACATTGCAGGTCAACACATGACATACAGATGTGAGGCATGTCAATTAGGTAAGGCTCATAAGCAATCCTATTCCAAGCATGGGTTTATGTATTCAGAAAGACTTGAATTGGTGCATACAGATGTGTGGGGTCCTTCAAAGGACTTTAGTATAAATGGTTCAAGATATTATGTCATATATGTTGATGATGCTACCAGGTGGATCACAATTTATGTGATTAAAGAAAAGTCAGAAGTGTTTAATACATTTAAACACTATCATGCATATGCAGAAAGGATTACAGGTCAAAAATTGAAGAGACTAAGGTCAGATGGAGGGGGAGAGTATTTTTCAAATGAGTTCAATGATTATTTGTGGAATGCAGGTATAAAGAGAGAAGTCACTTGCAAGTACTCTCCTCAACAAAATGGGGTAGCAGAAAGAAGAAACAAGACACTTGTTGAATTTGCAAGGTCCATGATGAAAGAGAAGAATTGCCCAAATTATTTGTGGGCTGAGGCTGTTAATACAGCTACATATTTGGTTAATAGATTGCCTTGTAAAGCTTTGCAGGGTATGACACCATATGAAGCTTGGTGGGGTAAGAAACCTACCTTGGATCATTGCAGAATATTTGGATGCTTGGCATATGCATATGTGCCATCTCAATTGAGGCATAAGTTGGAGCCTAAGGCAGAAAAGTATGTATTCATTGGCTATGATGATAAGCAAATGGGATACAGGTTATGGAGTCCATCCACAAAGCAATTTATTGTATCCAAGGATGTTACATTTGATGAGCAAGGTACTTGGTATGCAGGTAAATATAATGTACATGCAGATGATGAAGAAGTAATGGAACAAAGAAAAGGTAAAGCAAAGATTCAATTACTTGATGAAAGTGAGAACAATGAACTACAGATTGAAGTTGAAGAGAGGCCAAGGTTTGATCCAGAATGTGATGAACCAGAGACCTCAAGAAGTGCAGAAGTTAGGAGATCATCTAGGCACAAATGGCAACCTACAAGGTATAGCTATGACACTTCATTCTTAACTACTAAAGATTATGCTTATTTGGTAAAAGCAGATGAAGACCCTTCTACATTTGAAGAGGCCAAAGGGAAGAAGAATTGGGAAGATGCTATGCAAGAGGAGTATGATGCATTGATAGAGAATCAAACATGGGATTTGGTTCCTAAACCTAATAGTCAGAAAATCATTGGTTGTAAGTGGGTTTACAAGACTAAAAGATTTGCAGATGGAAGTGTGTCTAGGTACAAAGCTAGACTTGTTGTGAAAGGGTATGCACAGACATATGGAGTGGATTATGATGAGACTTATAGTCTTGTGGCAAAGATGACAACCATCAGGACACTCATAGCAATTGCTGCTTGCAAAGGTTGGAAGTTATCTCAGTTAGATGTAAAAAATGCTTTCTTGAATGGTTACATTTCAGATGAAGTCTACATGGAGCAACCAGATGGGTTCAAAGATCAAGTGAGTCCAAATTATGTGTGTAAGCTCAAGAGAGCTTTGTATGGACTAAAGCAAGCCCCAAGGGCATGGAATTATAGGCTTGTAAAATTCTTGAATGATTTTGGATTTCAAGCATCAAAGGCAGATAGTAGCTTGCTAGTCAAAGCAAGTGAAGATGGGTTCATTTATGTTTGTATTTATGTTGATGACATAATACTTACAGGAACAGATGATAAAGGAATACAAATGATCAAGAAGCAGATGGAGAAAGAGTTCAAAATCAGTGATTTGGGGAACCTATCATTCTTCTTGGGAATGGAGATCTCTTATACTCAACATGGAGTATATGTGACCCAAGAAAGGTATCTTAAAAATTTGCTAACCAAATTTAAAATGGAAGATTGCAGGGTTGCACCTACACCTTTGGAAGTAAACCATAAATTGTCTAGGTTTGGAGGAGAAGAGTTCAGAGATATGAAACTCTATCAAAGTTTGGTTGGTAGCTTGATTTATGCTACATTAACAAGGCCTGATTTGTCATATGCAGTTGGTGTGCTTTCACAATTTATGCATTGTCCTAGAAAGGAACATTGGATTGCAGGACAAAGAGTACTTAGATACATCAAGGGTACACTCAGAGAAGGGTTGTACTATGGATTTACTTCTGATACAAGAGTGAAGATATATAGTGATGCAGATTGGGCAGGTAATGTGGATGATAGAAGATCAACACATGGATACTTGTGTTATGTAGGAGACAAATTGATTTCATGGTGTTCTAAGAAGCAACATACAGTTGCTTTGTCATCTACAGAAGCAGAATATAAAGGTATGGTGGAGGCTGCAAAAGAGGTAATATGGCTAAAGACACTTATGAAAGTTTTTGATGTGGTTCAAAGTACTCCTATTGTTTGTGGTGACAACATGAGTTCTTTATACTTGGCAGCTAATCCTGTGTTTCATGCTAGAACTAAGCATATTGAAATACAGTATCATTTCTTAAGAGAGAAGGTCATTGAGAAAGAGATTGAAGTCATATACACTCCTACAAAAGATCAACTTGCAGATATGATGACTAAAAGTTTGGATGGACCTAAGTTGCAGAGGTTTAAAGATATGGCAGGAATAAAGAAGATGCAGGTAATCACAATTGAAGATTGAGGGGGAGCTGTTGGAGCAGAGCAATCATCAATAAGTGATTACATGAAGTCCAAAAGTGAAAAGATATGTGGAAGGATGAAGATTACTTTCAAAGGAAGAGAATAGAATCAGAAATGTTTTCTTTTGTATATTACTCTTGTAAATAGTTCAATGTATTTTGAAAAGGATGACGAGTTAGACTCGTATATATATCTACAGATATGTATTCGTAGAAAAGGAGAGAGTGATATAGATCAGATAGAGAAGACAATAGGTGAAGAGGTGATGAACATTGTATGTATCATCAACCATATGTATGAAAAATGATGAAGAAGAAAATGTTGTAGATTTCTGCGCGTCGATCTTCTCTCCCATTCTCCTTCTGTGTTTAATCTTTTGAAGAATCCTTTTGCACTTATCTAAGTCCATAGCTAATCTATCTATGGCTAGAATTTGAGAGGTTAATTGCATTCAGGCTGAGAGAATTTTGATTAGGAACATTCATATGTAAGAATGTTCTAAGAGTCGTAAAATCTGGCGCACATTTCATCTTCAAAGAAATGGTCAGTGCTCAGTCCACAGTGTAAAGTTTTACACAAGTGAGGGCTTAAAATCTAAGTTGGAAGGTAAGCCATCTATGGCTCAAAGATCTTGATCAAACGGGTTCGACATTGTGAGAACCAGTGCTAAGAAGTTGCAGGTGTCAAAGTCGCCATTGCAGAGAAGCTCTTTCAGACATAGGTAAAGTGTTTCACACATTTCTCAGTGTGTACTCAATCATTTTGAGAAATTTAACTTGGTAAAGTTGCGCAATCTCAAGGCGAAGTGTTGTGCAAAGTTTTGTCAAAAACTTTACAGAATTGATTAGTCAATGAGTGATTAATCTGCAGCAGACTTTTCTGAAGAAGTTGAATTTTTCAGAATATTCAATTTTCTGATAAATTGGTGAATGATCTCTAAGTTTGGTGGAGTCTAAGGTTAATCTTGATATAGAGGTGATCTAACTTCAAGGTTAACTTGTTCTTTTGGAGATTAACACTCTCCATCATAAAGCCTCCTTGATAGTTGTTGTTGTTGTAGCCTTGATTGTAGTTATGGTTGTAGTTGCCTCCACCATTGTTGTACCTGCCTCTGGATTGTCCATAGCTTCCTCAATGGAAGTCTCTTCCACTTTGGTTCCTTGTATTTTTGTAGCATTCTTATGTAGTGTGGTTGTTGAGACCACATATGTTGTATGGCGAATTGTTGTAGGGTCTCCCCCTACCTTGTTTTCCTCCTCTACCCCTACTTCTAGCAC
This sequence comes from Ceratopteris richardii, assembly GCA_020310875.1. Lineage (NCBI taxonomy): Eukaryota > Viridiplantae > Streptophyta > Polypodiopsida > Polypodiales > Pteridaceae > Ceratopteris > Ceratopteris richardii. The sequence continues at coordinate 105,591,629 of CM035406.1, forward strand.
CTCTTCCTCTTCTTTCATAATTAGCTTGAGAGGTACTAGCCTCTTCTTCCCGTTTCTTACTTTTACCTTTATCCTTAGCTTTATTCTTATCTGTATAAAGGGCAGAAGATTGGTTACCTCTTGAGTTATCACCATTTCTATTGAGCTTTGTTTCACAGGTGAAGAGTTGTCCCATCAAAGTGTTGAGATTAGGTATTTGCATATCCATGTAGAGATCCATTGCTGTGGTGAAGGACTCCCACTTGTCATTAACCTTAATTCCATTGATGATCTACCTCACTATGTGTTCTTCTTCTATCTCTTCTGCAATGCTTGCAAGCCGGTCTGCTACATCTTTCATTTTGGTTACATAATCAACCACTCCTTGCTTTGGTTGTTTCTTGAGGGTTGTGAATTCCATCCACAACTGATTCTTCCTAGATCTTGTGTTTGAGGAGAAGTATGATGAAATCACTTCCCAATTCTCTTGGGAGGCCTTACAATTTCTAACATGTGGTAACAAGAAATTAGAGATTGATTTTAATAGATATGTCATGGCAAGAGCATCCTTTGCACACCATGTGGTCAGCCTTTCTTGCTCTTCCCTTGTTGGTTGATTCTTGCTCCTGAAGATTGGCATGTCTTCATCTCTTGAGATGTATCCTCAAGGTATACTTGCATCCTTAGGGACCATGCTGAGTAGTTGTTCCTATCCATTTTGTCAATGAAGGATGGAAATCAATCTCCCATCTTGATTAAACTTGCTTTGATACCACCGTTGGAGGAGATGCTGGATACTCACAAGAGATGAGTTGGTGTAGCTAAAACATGCTTCACATGTGCTATAAGTAATAGCTGGACAGTGTTGTGGGCCTTTTTAGCTAGCTAATAAGCATAAGTAATCACATGTGTTTCTTGGATAATGATCCACTAATGATAGGATTAAAACAGATAGGTAGGCATATGATTCAAGGTTCAAAACTTGCTATTTTGGTTGAGATACCTACTCAGAGTTTTGAACCATTCTCTAAGTACAACAACAATTAATAAAATTCCTTTTGGGGAACTTCAATTAGTATAAAAAGATACGAATCATGAGAGAAATAATCTAAAATGATGAGCTATATGCAGAGAAATATGTTTAACAAATTAAGCATCCATCCCAACTTCTAGGGGCCTTGAAATCACAGACCAGTGAGTAGAGATTGATTAATATTTGATGATCACAAGAACCATTATTAATGAAACTTCGTAGGATTAAAGCAGGCAATATGCTTGAGATATCATGCTTTGAATCAAGATAAATTATCAACTGTATAGTGAGAACAAGTTGAGACAAGTTCACTGTTCTGATGGAGTGTGATAGAGACATGAGAGTAAGAAGTAATGATCATGTATGAACTAAATAATGTAAAAGTACAATGTCATTGGCAATAACATATTGCTCAATGAGTGAGGAAAGAGTGAGCTATGAGGTGAGCTCCTCTTCTCAATGAAAGTACATGAATATGATCTCTGAACCTTGAGATACACGCGCGCATTTCATATCCTCTCTTATAGTTTTTGTTGGAGCCAAAGATTTGAATTCAAATTCAAATCACACCTAAAAGTGAATCCTAAAGAATAGGATTGATTCTCTCTTGGCTCATCTACCAAATGATACAAGATTATATGCTTCCTAAATCCTCGTGGGTTTATTGACCTTTTACAATGGGTAATTGTGAAGCAAAGTTACAAGAGGTTGTACATATGAAGTCTTCCAGGTGATATGCTAATACATCAAGCTTATGTGAGTTTATCAAGTATGTAGGCTTGGGCTTATTTGCACGAACAAATATTTATGCATGACTTTGTAAAAAACAATGAAGAAGACTTATTTGAATGTCTCAAGCATTGGCTTGACATAAATAGAAGTCTTGAATAATAACAAATAGTGTAGCTTTAATATTGTTCTCAAACCCTAACTAATTTGGGATATTTGCATTATGGAAGGATATTAGGTATATTATTCTCATATTTAGAAATTAGAAGCATTTTAAAAGCAAAATCCTACACATTAGTGAGTTTCTTCTGCACAATACGCAAGCTTTCAACATTTTCACATCTAGAAAAACTTTTGGTGTGCTTTCTTACTACTTTGGATAATTCATCCGATGCTTTTTAATTTTCTTCATTCTTTGGCATCTATGAAACAAATTTCTAGTTGTGCATATACCCAATGTGACAATGTTGTAGGTTTCTCTTCATCTTCAAGGAAACATTGTTGCATACTTTCTTATATATTCGGTCTCTCTATTCCAAATCCTTCTTTAATTCATTTATATCGTTTTCTTTGTAAATTTTGGATGTAGTTGTCAATTGTTGTGGTTTCTTTGAAGTTATGGTTTCTACCAACTCATCATTGTGAACCCTAGCTAATTAACTTTAAAGAAACACTCTTATTGCCTTCAACTACAAACTTTTGCATTTTCTCCTAACTTCTACTATAGCACAAGGACATTTTCATATCATTGAAAAGATCTCACCAAGCTCTATGATTATCATATCCATATCTTTTGGAATGATCTTTGATTTTGTTGAATTGAGCTTAAACTCTTTTTGTCGACTACCACACATGAAGAAAACAAGCATAAAGACTATATAAATGGTGCAAAATCTAAGCTATCGATTGTAAATTAGGAATGGTCCTTTAATCTTAAGTCACATGCATAAGATAAACATTTGAGCTTGAGACTAAGTGTATAATAAAAAGCAATGTGAATTCTCAAGAAGGTCTCTATTGAAAATGAGCAAAAGTTTATTTTATATGTGAGGGGAATGGGTTTTTAAAGTGCCATCTTTGGAAATTTTCTATCTAGACTACTTTGGGAATGTTCTATCTTGACTTTTATCCTAAGTTGACCAATGAGTCATCTCAAATCTAAGCGGAATTAGCCATTTTCATAAGTTGTGAAAGTTATCTGAATATGTGAAGGAGAATCTATTCATGTTTAATTTACTCCATAATTATCTCAATTTCTTGCTAGATTTCTTGAATATTATTGAACGTTTTTTGCCTTGGAATCTTGGAAAGAAGTTATACATATGGTAAAGAATCAAAGAAATCCCTTTTCTTGATCCTAACTAAGGATTCTCACTTTTTATGTGTTATAAAATGTTCCTAAGCACCCTTCCGATTATTCAAGAATGATGAGACTACCTCTAAATTAAAGATAATAGAAGAGAGAGAATATTTTCCTATCCATATAGGGGATTAATTTTAGGAACATTGATTGGAGTGCCTTGTTATCATTGTCCATCAATTATGCATCTACTTTAGAAGCGAATTTTTTTTCATCTTTATGTAGTTAAGGATTCCCATTCCTCTCTTGGCTTTGGAGAAAAAAAAAAAGGAAAAAACCAAAAATTAACTTGGGTATTCCTTCTATTCTGAATCCTATCTTTCCAAGGACTTCATTCTATTGAAAACTAACTATTATAGACGTTTAGCTTTGTTTCACATGGTAACATAGAAATTATCACTTAAATTTTCATGTATCAAAAGAATAGGATGAATGCAGCCAAAGGATTGTGTAAAATGAAATGGATGGAGATAATAACAAAAGAAACACACTAATTACCTTCGAATCCAAAAATTTTCATTTTTTCCTAAATTTTATTATAGCATAAGATTATTTTCAGATCATTGAAAAGCTTTCAACAAGCTCTATGAACATTATATCCATATCTTTTGGAGTCATCTTTGATTTTGTTGAATTGAGCATAAACACTTTTTGTTGATTACCACACATGAAGAAAACAAGCATAAATACTATCTAAATGGTGCAACATTTAAACCATGGATTATAAATTAGGTATGGTGCTTTAATCCTAAGTCAGATGCACAAGAAAAAACATTTGATCTTGAGAAAAAGAAGGAATGTAAATTATGAAGAAGGTCTCTATTGAAAATGAGCAAAAGTTTATTTTATATGTGAGGGGAATGCATTTTTAAATTGCCTCCCTATTGTACAAATCTAAAGAAAAAAGTCAAATATTTTACTTTGGGAATGTTCTATCTAGATACTTGGTTAGAATCATAAATCCAAAAGGTTTTATATCCGTCTTCTTTCTTTCCTTGCTAATAGGCGTATTAAAGTAAGAACTAAAAAAGTTAGGAGTGTCAAAGGGACCAAAAAGCTTTTGCATCACCATAACCTTACATAGAAATGCTATTTAGAAATCCCTCTAGCTAATAAATTTTATTTTCTTCTTTGTTAAGAGATCATTAATGCCTTTGCTTCATGGAGACCTTGAAGACCATTTTTGTCCTAGAAAACGCAAATATTTTCCCATTTTCAAAACTTTCCATCCCTATTCTCGCAATAGCTTGGGTATAAAAATGGACCAAGCCTCTAAGTCCTATCATTGGGTGCTTGAATGTAGAACCAAAGGTGATGAGAAATCCTTCTATGTGGCACTAAAAGTTTCTAGTTTGTTCTCTCTCATTTTAATTAGGAAATAGATAATATCTATGAAGAGTCTTGAACAAAATTACTCTTTTTATTTGGTATTATAACTCTCTCTTATGTACCAAATTTTAGTTTCCACTATCAACCACAACATTTCAAACATGCTCGTCAAGATAAGCCTATCAAGGAGATATACATGCATTTTCCTTCATAATTTAATTGAGTTTTAAAGTTTTCCATTTATCTTAGCCGTACTTCTTACATCAAATATTTTTTGTACTTAATGTACCTTTTCATACTTATTGACCCTTACAAGTGACTTTATGTCTTTCAAAACCTTAAATATACCTTAATATGGCTTTCACTAGTATGAAGACATTTTTTTTTCGTTTGTAATCTAATTATTGAGAAGTTTAGAGTATTTTTAAGCTAACATGTTGGAAGAGATCTCATAGCATAGTTGGAAAATCATTATTAGTCTTTATTTATATAATTTATTTTTTTGTTCTTTATTGTAGATCTCATTGGACACTCCTTTATTGATGCATTGAAAAGGCCGTTACCACCTAAGTCATAAATATATAGTTACTTATCAAACCTATATCAAATTAAAATCATAAACTATACTTAGAAATACATAAACATTAGAAAAATACAAAACAAAATATCCTAGTGATCTAAATTGAAGAGAGGTTTTGTTGATAAAAGAAGAATTATTTTAAAGTTTTCTCAAAAGTTCTTTCTTATACACTTGAGAAGTCACCTCTATGCATTGTTTCCTATATTGTCATGCTTCATGGATTCCTTTTATCTATATTATTTTTTTTTCTCCATGACTCTCTTGAATATATTATAGATCCATTATGATGTTTGCATACATAATTTTTCTACCTAAATATCGTTCCAATGTTGTGATTTCTAGTAGCTAGTAAACCAATACAATGGCCATGTGCAAAAAGACCATTCTATTTCAATAACAAGAAATCAAGGTCTTCTTATCCTTATAATAATTTTCATGTCTAGGTAAGATATGAAGAAAATATTCAAGTATTGAGTCCATTCAAATAAAATGATCCATTATGTGTCTTCATGACATGGATAATACCTTTGCTTGTATTGATGCTTAGGATCTTTTGTAATTCTTTAGGAAATTTATCAACCCATCTTACCCATCATCCCTAGAAAAAGATTTTCAAGTGCTTGCAAGATAACTCCTCTCCTCAGAATGCATATCTACCTTCTTTGAGTGATCACATAAATATTATTTTCTTCTTGTTTCTATCCAATTTATCTTTGAACTAACTTTATTTACTTTGCTTTATATCTCAAGTTACTAGTTACTATCCCCCTTTGGCTACGTCATGATAGTATCTCAAGTTACTATCCAATTTATTTTTGAACTAACTTTATTTATTTTGCTTTATATCTCAAGTTACTAGTTACTATCCCCCTTTGGCTCCTTCCATAATATTTACATTATGGAAGGATATTAGGTAGATTATTATCATATTTAGAAATTACAAGCATTTTAAAAGCCAAATCCTACACATTACAAAGTTCTCATACCCTTAATGATCTGGAATATTTACATTATGGAAGGATATTAGGTAGATTATCATCATATTAAAAATTACAAGCATTTTAAAGGCAAAATCCTACACATTACTAAGTTTTTCTACAAAATATGCAAGTTTTTTGACCATTCAGTTCACATCTAGAAAACATTTTCTGGGCTTTGTTACTACTTTGGATAATTCATCCGATGCTTTTCCATTTTGTTCATTCTTTGGTATCTATGAAACTTTCCATTTTGTTCATTCTTTGGTATCTATGAAACAATTTCTAGTTGTGCAGATATCTAATGGGACAATGTTCTAGGTTTATCTTCATCTTCAAGAAACACTTTTACATACTTCTTATATATTTGCTCTCTCTATTCCAAATCCTTCTTTAATTAATTTATATAATTTTCTTTGTAACTTTTGGATGGAGTTGTCAATTGTATTGGTTTCTTTGAAGTTAAGATTTCTATCAACTCATCATTGTGAACCCAGGCTACTTTGATCTTTGTACATAGTCTTCCAATTATTTGTTTCACTAGCACATACTTTTAGCATTATAATTGTTCCCCTTGGTTATGTTTCTTCTTCTTCTTTGAGTCCTAACTTGCTGTTGATATATTTAGGTAGTGATGTGTGTCAACACTCTAGGACTGTCGGGGCAGAGGTTGGAATGGTTGTTGCAGAGGCCTCTACACCAAAAACAGAGTCTGATAATCTTGTGCAAGAAGAAGAATGGGCATTTACTACTATTTGCACTTTTGACCCATCTTCTCATGAGCAGTGCATGTCTGCAGTAGACTCAGATGTTTGGTACTTTGACAATGGGGCGACCAAACATATTACCTTGCAACGTAGTTTCTTCTCTTCACTCGAGCCTGCCCCTACAGGGAATATTGTTACATGTGCCAACAACTCCTCTTATCCTGTTATGGGAGTTGGTAAGATCATTTTGACTACTGCTGATTGTAGTTCTTTCACTTTGTTAGATGCTTTGTTTGTGCAAGGGATAAGAAAAATCTGTTATCAATTTTTGCATTAGCCAATTTGGCATGGTTGTGAAATTTGTTGATGACAGATGTATAGTTCATGAACTGTCAAATGGCGATATGATTATTGTTTCTGGCATTTTATGTCATGGGCTATATAAGCTCATAGACTATGAAAGATGTGTAAATGATTCGGCATGTGCAGTACATGATTCTCAGGCTATATCAGATGCAAAGCTTTGGCATGCACACTTTGGTCATCTGAATTTTTCTAGTTTGCTACGCCTGCAGAAATCTGAAATGGTGTCCTCTTTGCCTAAACTTGAGGCACCTGGAAAACATGTTTGTGAAGGCTGTATTTTGGGCAAAATGCTGCGTTCTTCCTTTCCAAAAGATGGTTTAGTTCGGGCTACTTTGAAATTGCGGCTTGTACATAGTGATCTCTATAGTCCTATGCAGACACCTTCTTTTGGAGATTATCTTTACTTCGTGACTTTCATCGATGATTTTTCCAGGCATGCATGGGTATATCCATTGAAGGCAAAGTCCAAACTTTTCATGTTCTTCAAACAGTCTTTGGTTTTGGCTGAAAATCTGTCAGCATGCAAAATGGGCACCCTCCGTTCTGATGGAGGAGGGGGAATATATGTCTTCTGATTTAACGCATTTCTCGCTAAATGTGGGATAAAAAACCAGTGTACAGTGGCATATACACCTCAACAGAATGGAGTTGCTAAACAATAGAACAGGTCGCTCATGGAGATGGCAAGGTGTATGGTTAAGAGTCAAGCTTTACTGCATAGTTTGTGGCTTGAGGTTGTCATGTGTGCAGTATATGTACTTAACAGGTGTCCCACTAAATCACTCCACTCTATCACTCCATATGAGGCTTGGCATGATCGCAAGCCATCTGTTGCTCATCTGTGTGTTTTTGGTTGTTTGGCATATGCATTACTGCCTGAAAAACATCATAGAAAACTGGATGATAAAGGAGTAAAATGTATTTCTGTTGGGTACACTTCTGAAACTAAAGGCTATCATCTGTATCATCCACATACTAAACGCATTCTGGTTAACCGTGATGTTGTTTTTGTGGAAGATGCTATTCAACCATTGCTTTCATGTACCAAGGAGACATTTGTTAGCTCCAAAGACATGTATGATACTTTGCTGCCTCCTTTTACATGTGGACAGTCTAGTGTTGGTCCTAATGAGGCAACTTCTCAACTTTTGCACGTTTCATGTGATGATGGAGATCATCCCTTTTCTAATGCAGATTTACATGATCCACTTGTTGATGAGAGAGCTGATATTGAGGAGGCAAAAACTATGCCAAAATGGTTGGTGCAGACTTTGTGTGATAGCAAATTAGATGTGCCTCTGTCATATCATACTCGTTCAAGCTCTCATAGTGCTTCGTTTGCATCAGATTCCTATGCTATGGCTGCATCTAGTCTCTGTGATGAGACTGAGCCTGTTTCGTTTGATGAAGCACAAAGTTCTGAACATTGGATGGCTGCAATGCAATCTGAATATGATGCTATCATGAAAAATGGTACCTACTCTTTATGTGACTTGCCTCCTGACAAGAAGGCCATTAGCACTAAGTGGGTATACAAGTTGAAGCATAAGCTTGATGGAATAGTTGATAGGTATAAGGCTAGGCTTGTTGCAAAGGGTTATGCGAGGGAAAGAGGCATTGATTTTGATGAGACCTTTGCACCTACATGCCGTAGGACTACTGTTCAGAGCATTTATGCACTTGCAACCCATAGAGGAAGAGCGAGAGGAGGAAGATAAGGCAAGGGGAGATCTCAAAGCTCCACTCCATGTGCCATATGTGGCTTAACTAATCACATTATTGAGAATTGTTTCAGAAATCCTAGAAACCAAAGAGGAAGAGGCTACAATAGAGGTGTTGTGGAAGCTCAAGAGGTAGATTCAACAATAACAATGGTTACAACAACAACTCATACAACAACGATAATTATCAAGGAGGATACAAAGGAAGGAGAGACTACAACTATGCAAATGATCAAACCCAAGAGGACTCATTACTTCTGTTGAATATGACCATGAAGCAAGGTAAAACACATGAACATGTATTCTATATAGACTCAGGTTGCTCATATCATGTAGCACGGAATGTAGCTCTCCTCTTGGACTTGGAGGATCTAAGAAATAGACATGAAGTCGAAACAGGATATGACACAAGGCATCTAGTGGAGAAGATAGGCAATGTGAAGACTTCAAATGGTAATATGAACCTATTGAGCAAGATATTGTATGTGCCAACCATAACCAAAAATCTCATTAGTGTTGGTCAAACTGTTGAGAAAGAATTGCATATCAGATTCACAAAGAATGGAGCATTTTTTAAACATCCACATCAAGGATTCAAGAGGATAGCATGAGGAGAAATGCACATAGATTATTTACGTTTGAACTTCAGGATACTAAGAACATTTCCTTGTTCAATTATGGTATCAGAATGGGAAATTTTGCATAAGAGGTTAGCTCATATAGGTGAAAGGGATCTAAAGCAAATCAGTAGGGATCAAAGTGTTCTTGGCTTACCAATATCTCCAAGCAACACATGATTTACAAATGCAATGCTTGTCAAGTTAGCAAGTGTCATAGGCAACCATTCACCAAGAAGGGATATATTCATGGAGAATCCATACAAATGTATGGGACCCAAGCAAGGAGCCTCCAATCTCTAGATCTAGGTATTATGTACCTTTCATTGATGATTGTAGCAAATGGACAATTATATACTTTATGAAGCATAAAGATGAATTGTTCTCTTGTTTCAAAAAATATCGAGCACTCGTTGAAAATCAAACAGGAAACACTTTGAAGAGGCTAAGGTCAGATGGAGAGGGAGAATATTTCTCCCATGAATTTGATGCTTATCTCCAAGAGGGAGGAATCAAAAGAGAGATTACAATGAGGTATACTCCAGAGCAAAATGGAGTGGCAGAAAGGAGGAATAGAACCATAGTGGAGGCTCCAAGGTCAATGCTAAATGAGAAGAAGCTACCCAATTATCTATGGGTAGAGGTTGTATCTACAACCACCTATCTGATCAATAGAGTCCCATCAAAAGCATTGGATGGGATGACACCATATGAAGCATGGAATGGAAGAAGACCTAGCCTTGACCATTGCAAGATCTTTGGGTGCATATCATATGCACACACACCTTCACAAATCACAGGCAAATTGGATCCAAAGGCAGAGAAGTGTATATTAATTGGTTATGACCTTAATGAGAAAGGATATAGATTATATAATCCAAGCAATAAAGGATTCATTGTTAGTAGAGATGTTGTTTTTTATGAAAACAACTCTTGGTTTGAAGATGATTGGAGGAAAATCAAACTTTCCTATGATCTAGAGGAAGACTTTCCCACATTATCAAAGACAAATGAGCATACACATGAAGACTCAAGTGATTATGATGATGATCAAAAGAATCCAACAAGAGAAATCAATTCTTAGAACTCCAATAGCAAAGCCAAAGTGCAAGAGATGATGGTAGAATCATCTCAACAAACTATATGATGGTCTACTAAAGAGAAAAGAAAACTAAAAAGGTATGGTTATGACACATCCTTGGTCATTAAGCATTCAAATTATATTGCTAATGATACAAACTCATAAGAACCATCAACATATGAAGAGGCCAAGAAGAAACCATAATGAAGAGATGTCATGGAAGAAGAGATAGAAGCTCTTCAAGAGAATCAGACTTGGGAATTGGTTCCCAAGAAACCAGCTTTGAAGATCATTGGATCAAGGTGGATTTACAAGGTAAAGAAGAATTTTGATGGTTCAATTAACATGTATAAAGCAAGGCTTGTAGCTAAAGGTTTTGTTCAAACCCAAGGTATAGATTATGAAGAGACATTCTCACCTATGGAAAAGATGCCCGCAATTAGAGTACTTATGAGTGTAGCATCTTTAAAGAATTGGAATATCTATCAAATGGATGTTAAAAATGCTTTTCTAAATGGTTGGATTTCAAAGGAGGTATACATGGCTCAACCTCTTGGCTTTGAAGATCAATCATATCCAGGATATGTATGCAAGTTTAAGAAAGCCTTGTATGGCTTGAAGCAAGCTCCTAGAGCTTGGAATCATAGATTGGTCACTTATTTGCAAGATAAAGGATTTATGGTGCAAGGTAGATCCGTCCCTCTTCATAAAGAGGAATCACTCAGCGTTCATATACCTTTGTATATATGTGGATGATATAATCATTACAGGTAATGATGCAGATGGAATCAAGAGGATCAAAGCTAAGATGAAAGAAGAATTCAAGATTAGTGATCTTGGCTTACTCACTTACTTCCTAGGTTTGGAAGCGATATATATAGAAAGAGGTATGTTCCTAACTCAAAGAAAGTACATTGGAGATATGCTCTCCAAATTCAAGATGAAAAATACAAAGGTTGTAGGTACGCCAATGGAGGTAAATCTTAAGCTAAGTGCTCATGAAGGTGAGCCAATTGAAGATGTGACTAGTTACCAAAGTCTTGTTGGAAGCTTGAACTATGCTACTCTAACTAGAGTTGATATATGCTATGGAGTTAGTGTGCTAATTCAATTCATGCACACTCCAAGGAAACCTCACATGGATGAAGCCAAAAGAATCTTGAAGTATTTGAAGGGTACAATTAATGAAGGATTATATTACCCTTATACCTCTTATTTATATGTCAAGCTATTTTCTGATGCAAATTGGGCAGGTTCCAAAGATGGTAGGAGAAGCGCATCAGGTTATCTCATTTTTGTAGGTACCAAATTGATTTCTTCGCCATCAAAGAAGCAACCTACAGTTGCTCTCTCATCAACTAAAGCTAAACACAGAGGACTTGCAAATGCTACTCAAGAAACTATGTGGATTAAGACCCTATACTCTGATTTAGGGCTGAATATCTCCCTCCCTCTCTCTCTCTGTTCCTCCCTCTCTCTCTCTCCCCCTCCCTCTCTCTCCCCCTCCCTCTCTCTCTCTCTCTCTCTCTCTCCCTCTCTCTCTCTCTCTCTCCCTCTCTCTCTCTCTCTCTCTCTCCCCGAGCACCTGGCATAGCTATGCACAGAGCCCATACGAGATTCCAGACCAGCCCCCCATTCCCAGACCACAAAGCTCACATCCTACTACCTCTGACTTCTTCACACCCACTATGGTGGGACGCGCTATTGCCCATCTACAGCATGGCAGGGCCCATGACCATTTCGGTTTACAGGCAGCGCACCTCATCTACGGAGGCATGACCCTTGCACCGCTCATTGCCCACCTCTTCAACCGTGCATTGGTTGAAGGGTTCCCTAACTCATGGACTAAGCACACCATAGTGCCCATTCATAAGTCAGGTGATACTATGGATCTAGCTACATACTGGACGATCATGATTGGCCCTATATTGGACAAGTTATATGGGACGGTACCAGAGATAGAGTTGAGTACTCTCGCTGAGAGGAAGGGTATTAGGGCTCCAGGATAGGCAAGTTTCAGACGCGATTACTCTACCATTGACCACATCTTCACTCTGAGATGCCTGATCGACCAGGCAAGGGTGAGGAAGAGGAGATTATATTGTTGCTTTGTGGACTTCCGCAAAGCATTTGACACTCTTCCTAGGGAACGACTACTTGATATCGAAGCTTCGAAGGGGATGATATGGGGGATCTATGCCTTATACGAGAGAGTATCTGGAAGAGTCAGATGTCCGGGGGGCTTATTTCATCCACTTGCTAGCACTATCGGGGTGAAGCAAGGATGCCCTCTTTCACCCACCCTCTTTGGTCTATACATTGATGAGATAGTGGACTACATACGACAGCAGGGGGGTGATGGCATTGAGGTACATGGGTCCACAGTCCATATTCTTTTATACGCTGATGATATTGTACTAGTTTCAGAGTCTTCGGAAGGTCCACAACATCATCTACATGGCCTAGATGACTTTTGCAGACACAAAGGGTTATTTGTGAACCTTGGTAAAACCAAGGTCATGATTTTTCATACATCAACACAGGTACGCAGACATAGTTTGTTCAGAGTGGGAGGTGGACACAGTGGCAGGTGGACCGATTGAGGTGGTCAGATCATATGTTTACTTCGGAGTGACATTTACAGAAGCATAAGGGGTCTTCTCTATGTCTCAGGCAGCCAGTGACTGCATCACACGTGGGTATGAAGCACTAGCTTTGATGGAGAGACAGTGCCACCAGGCATATTTTCAGGAGCCCCGCACAAAGGGGTGGCTCTTCGACACTTTGGTTATGCCAGCACTCATGTATGGGACAGCCATATGGGGACCAGGCTTAGCTACATCAGTATGGATAGCATTAGAGAGGCCACCGATCCTCATGATTGCCAGACTTATCCGTAGCAAGCCTTCCGTACCACATGATATCATTAGAGCAAAGCTCGCTGCACCATCGATGCTAGTTGAGGCATTATTCCACACAGTATGCCTATTACACAGACTCTGGAGCATGGATACAGAGCGCATTGCCGATCATGCTTTCTAGGCATCACGTGATATGGCATTAGCAGGCGACACCTCCTCATGGTATGCACAGACATGAGACTAGCTGGCCCACCATGGCTTTGACATAGACAAGCTACCACCACTACAGTATGACTCACATGCACCCACCTACTCGCTCTCTCATCAAGAGAAGAATAGGGTCATTCGTCAGGAGATATGGCATACATACATACAGAGGACATGGGTGAGCCCTAGGGATACATTGCCACCGAAAATGTTGTATTACTGTGAGCATTTTCTACATATATCAAACGAGGGCTTCATCGAGATTCCGAGATACATGCAGACATACCTACCCCACCACCTTCGAGTCGTCATTGGGCAGCTCCGGGTTTCATCACATCAGCTCGAGATTGAGAGGGGTCGGTCCAGGGGAGTCCCCTGTGAGGAGAGGTGGTGCCCAGTATGCGAGACAGAGGTAATGAGTGAGGAGCATTTTGCTATCAGATGCCCAACATACTTAGACCTACAAGCACACTTCCAGATAGAGGAGTCACTCCAGTTGTGCATGACTATGGGAGATCAGCGACGCTTGGGATGCTTTCTCACAGCAGCATACAATAGGCGAGAGTGGTCACTACAACCCACACATCAGCCACGACGGGTGAGTAACCAGCACACCATTACCTAGTTCTTTCAACGAGCTGAGCTACATCAGAGAGGTCCATCTATAGGGCTCACTCTCCACCAGGCAGCAGCACAGAGAGCACGGCGCCGACCACGCATGGGCGGATATCATCGACCACGACTATATCAGGAGGATATCTCACGTATCAGGACAGCCTACGATCACATGATGGAGCAAAGGCGTACCACCACCCCCTAGGTTGTCTTCCTTCAGGAGGCACTCAGACCACCACCGATGTACCACATACTACACCCACCTCCCACCCATCACCTGTAGCTAGGGTGTTTTTACTCACATTATGGTCCCCCATGTATTAGGTGGCCACTATCTGCAGAGTCAGAGCCACGTCTCCCCAGCCTCTTCCAGCCCTATATAGCTTTGTGTAGCGATATACTTTTTATTTCATTTCATCTTCTACACAGGGTTACTACACTTGTATATGGTTTTTGTCTCATAGGCCAAGTTTGGCCTCTAGAAGACGTTAATATGACTTTCTCTCTCTCTCTCTCTCTCTCTCTCTCTCTCTCTCTCTCTCTCTCTCTCTCTCTCTCTCTCTCTCACAGGCATTTACAGCAGCATCTGGGGTCTTCTCTATGTCTCAGGCAGCTCGTGACCGCATCACACGTGGGTACGCAGCACTAGCTTTGATGGAGAGACAGTGCCACCAGGCATATTTTCAGGAGCCCCGCACAAAGGGGTGGCTCTTTGACACTTTGGTTACGCCAGCACTCATGTATGGGGCAGCCATTTGGGGGCCGGGATTAGCTACATCAGTATGGACAGCATTAGAGAGGCCACAGATCCTCATGATTGCCAGACTTATCCGCAACAAGCCTTCAGTACCGCATGATATCATTAGAGAAGAGCTCGCTGCACCACCGATGCTAGTTGAGGCAGCATCTGGGGTCTTCTCTATGTCTCAGATCCTCATGATTGCCAGACTTATCCGCAACAAGCCTTCAGTACCGCATGATATCATTAGAGCAGAGCTCGCTGCACCACCGATGCTAGTTGAGGCAGCATCTGGGGTCTTCTCTATGTCTCAGGCAGCTTGTGACCGCATCACATGTGGGTACGCAGCACTAGCTTTGATGGAGAGACAGTGCCACCAGGCATATTTTCAAGAGCCCCGCACAAAGGGGTGGCTCTTTGACACTTTGGTTACGCCAACGCTCATGTATGGGGCAGCCATTTGGGGGCCGGGATTAGCTACATCAGTACGCATTAGAGAGGCCACAGATCCTCATGATTGCTAGACTTATCCGCAGCAAGCCTTCAGTACCGCATGATATCATTAGAGCAGAGCTCGCTGCACCACCGATGCTAGTTGAGGCACTGTTCCAGACAGTATGCCTAGTACACAAACTTCGGAGCATGGATTCAGAGCGCATTGCTTATCGTGCTCTCCAGGCATCACGTGATATGGCATTAGCAGGCGACACCTCTTCATGGTATGCACAGACACGAGACTGGCTGGCCCACCATGGCTTTGACATAGACAGGCTACCACCACTACAGTACGACTCACATGCACCCACCTACTCGCTCTCTCATCAAGAGAGGAATAGGGTCATTCGTCAGGAGATATGGCATACATACATACAGAGGACATGGGTGAGCCCTAGGGATACATTGCCACCGAAAATGCTCTATTACCGCGAGCATTTTCTACATATATCGGACATGGGCTTCATAGAGATCCCGAGATACATGCAGACATACCTTCCCCACCACCTCCGAGTCGTCATTGGGCAGCTCCGGGTCTCATCACATCAGCTCGAGATTGAGAGGGGTCGGTCCAGGGGAGTCCCCCGTGAGGAGAGGTGGTGCCCCGTATGCCAGACAGAGGTAGAGAGTGAGGAGCATTTTGTTATCAGATGCCGAGCATACTTAGACCTACGAGCACAGTTCCAGCTAGAGGAGTCACTCCAGTTGTGCATGACCATGGGAGACCAGCGACGCTTGGGGCGCTTCCTCACAACAGCATACGAGAGGCGAGAGCGGTCACTACAGCCCACACATCAGCCACGGGTGAGTACCCAGCAGACCATTACCCAGTTCTTTCAGCGAGCGGAGCTAGATCAGAGAGGTCCTTCTAGAGGGCTCACACTCCACCAGGAAGGAGCACAGAGAGCACGACGCCGACCGCGCATGGTAGGATATCGTCGACCGCGACTATATCAGGGGATATCTCACGCATCAGGACAGCCTACGACCACATGATGGAGCATAGGCGTTCCACCACCCCCTGGGTTGTCTTCCTTCAGGAGGCACTCAGACCACCTCCGATGTACCACATACTACACTCACCTCCCCCCATCACCAGTAGCTAGGGTGTTTTGCTCACTCATATTATGGATCCCCCTATATTAGGTGGCCACTATCTGCTGAGTCAGAGCCACTTCTCCCCAGCCTTTTACCAACCCCTTGATAGCTTTGTGTTTATTTCATTTCATTTTCTACACATGGTTACTACACTTGTACATGGCTTTTGTCTCATAGGCCAAGTTTGGCCTCCAGAAGACGTTAATATGACTTTCTTTCTTTCTCTCTCTCTCTCTCTCTCTCTCTCTCTCTCTCTCTCTCCTACCCCCCCCTCTCTCTCTCTCTCTCTGTCTCTCTCTCTGTCTCTCTCTCTGTCTCTCTCTCCGGTCAGGGATCAGTGTGGCAAGCCACCCCAATCTTTTATGATCCTATGTGAAGCACAATGATCACCCATCAATGTGTTTATGGGCTCGACGCGCTCGTTGAACCACTCCTATTCGCTTGTTCCCTCATTGGCTCGACCTGCGTCAATGATTTTGCGGCAACCATCGTGAGGTGGGAGGTAACGCCCTCCATATGCAAGCAAGGAAGCCTTGTTCTCCGGGTTCGGATAGCGCTGGGGTAGCACTATAAGGCCCTCTAACATCCCCTAAGTCGCATCCCTTTGGGGTGGGGAACCTCCGTTCGCAAGGCTTAAAACCGGAATCATCACAAGGCCATCCCTCCGTGCTCCACCATAGGTTGGCCGGCAAGGTAGAGTGCTAGTTAAATGGTGATGCTTCCATGTGTCGAAACATAGCACTTGCAAAAGAGTAAATATGGAAGGTTTTATGTTTCGACACATGGCAGCATCACCATTTACCTAGCACTCTACCTTGCCGGCCAACCTGCGATGGAGCATGGAGGGATGGCCCTGTGGCGCTTGCAGTCTCAGCTTTGCCATGCCTTGATAATTATGGAAAGTGGAAATGGACTCAAAGGGTATGCATGGAGTGGCAACGAGGCCTCTCCCATTACAAACGGGCTTGGACCCTTATTGCTATATCTGCCTAGGACGGGGCAATTTTTACTTAGAATGGACTTGAGGCCTTAGTGTTCCACTTGGGCTCTTGCCTTGTGCGCAATGGCCCAATCAGCCATTTTGACGACAAAGAGCATGTGGACGACCGGTCGTGAATTGGCTTAGAAGGATTGGCCATCTTTTTCATAATAGGATCTTCTCAAAAGTCCTTGATCGGAATCAGTACATTCAGCCTAATCAAAGGCAAAGTGCCATGACCCAAACTGCGAGGTCCACACTTATGCAAAATCTAGCTCATGTGGAGCTTGGCATATCCTGATACAATCAGAGTGGGGCATGCCATCCCTATAAATCCTAGATAGTCCCTTTGCTTCCAGCCAAATCAGCAGTGTTAGGTTCACACCTCACTTGCATAAGTTAAGTTTCCCTTAGATATGCATTCGCACAACAACCCATGGTACTAAAGACATTGCCCCAAAATTAAAGGGTAAGAACACCATGCACAGTCTCACAACCATCACAATTTTCACCCTTTCGGCTTCACTACAAATGGGAATCATTCTAAGGCCCATAGGTGAACTTCTCAAGGATGAGAAGTCTCTCAAAGAGGGGATGGATGTAATGGCCCTTTGCCTCCTCCTTAGTTTTCTATCCAGCACAGCATGGTGCTTGGGTGGTTTGCCGGGTTGCGCCAAATTCAGAACTACAAAGGCAATGCTAACCGTGCATGCCTTTGGACAACAGACCGACTAGGAATGCCCACAACGCCCCTTGTAACTGTTAAGCATTCCCTTCCTCATGTTTCATGAGAGCCTCCCGTCAATCCTTGATGGGTCTTGTACCTTGACAACAACCTACCACCGGGCCGGCCCGCCTTTGGCAGCCTTCCCTTCTATCTTCTAGATCAAGTCCCCCTTCTGCTATGCAACCGACCTCCGGGCTACTTGTATTTAATCCCGCTCTCTCTTGGGTTACTTAATGGGATTGCCCCTTTGACTTCATGGCTGTCCGTCTCCTTGTGGGTTAGGCAAAGAAGGCCTCCCCTTGGAACTGACCGTCACATCCCCCCCCCCCCCCTCTCCCCCCCTCCCTCCCCCTCTCTCTCTCTCTCTCTCTCTCTCTCTCTCTCTCTCTCTCTCTCTCTCTCTCTCTCTCTCTCTCTCTCTCTCTCTCTCTCTCACACAGAGTTGTTAAGCACAGCCTCACTGAACCGATATACTAAAATTCAAAGGCATATATCAAGCCAAGAGTTGCACAGGATGAAAGTGGAAATATGCATAAACAATTGAAATATGCGTCAGTGATAAATTTAAGATGAAATTAATTTAAACACTAGGACAAAGACAGAAAAATTGAAGATTTATGAACAAGAAACAAATGATAGACTATTAAAAACTAGGCAAAAAATTCAACAACCGTTGCAGAGGTACGTAGCACTATTCATATTCCTCCAGAAGTTGTATATGAATACATGGTCTCAAGAATCATATTATAAAGTAACATGTGACAAACTTAAAATCTGACAGGTATCAGAAGCATCCTTTCATAATGAAGTACAAGCTATTAATGATACAGAATGAAAAAATAAAAGACGACCGATTGATTTGCAAAACATTCTTCTAGAAAAACGCCTTGAGCATAACCTTTTATGCATATTTCTTGCAAGGGTTTGTAGAGTACAGCTTAATGGTCAGGTTTTGATCTTCCCAAAACATCTTATTTTGTAAAAATGTACCTGGATTGTGTAGTTTCTTACTACCCAATCACCAGCACACATGAAGCTCCAGCTTAGCTTAGCTATTTGGTCCATTCTTCTTTGATAAGCGTGTTGTCAGATCCACAAATGAAAGCCATAGCTGGTGCATCTTAACAATCTATAGAATAAAATATGGGCAGCCTTCTGGTTAATACACAATAAAATCTGTCACTGAGAGAATATTTTACTTTTATTGTGGGAAACAAAAACATGCACACACCCCAAAGTCATCTAGGTGATAATGTGATTATAATTCTCTATTAAAGCTAAGCTCTCTTTTATCTCTGACTTCAAAATCATGGAAAAGTGAAATATAAGAATGGGTTTCTTTTCCCCTTCATTCATTCTCTTGATCCGTATTCCCTCCTCCAAACAGGCACATTCACAAAAACCTTAAAGATTACTAACATGTCGCTCAATGTTCTTGAAGTGCTCTTTTGCTACTACATACCCATCTTAGAGACACTAGAGCAGGAACAGGCTTCAAAATAGGGGACCCATCGAATGTAGCAGTAAAGAAAGGCCCCCCATCATCCCCCACGCTTCTTAGCAACTATGTTGATGAGGATTTTGACCACATTGATGGAAGGGGCACAATTTGAACAAAAATGTATCCCACATGAAAATGTATCCCATCGTTCTTAAACATTGATGAGAAAGTACTTCTAAATCTGCTAATAATCGATCTCAAAGAAGAGAAGCAGGGATTGCATCATAAAAAAGATTTGACTCTTAAAATTTAGGACTGCCATATAAACCATAAGAGCCAAAATCTAAGATATCAAGCATCCATATGCAATACATACCACAGTTTTCAATGTTGGAAGTCACATAAGCCCAATAATAAGTCTCAGAGGATCTTTCCAACACTAAAGCCCTTGCATACATACAGACCTTGAACCAAATAAGATAGATGAATGATTAAAAAAATAGACAAGAGACAAGAGATGTGAAACGAGTAGCTTTGAGGCTACTCTAAGATAATAACTACTTGATGAAAGAATAAATATACAATGTCTGTAATATACAAAATTTGGATAATAGACTGAATGTAGATGGATATAAGTACAAAAATTGAAGAGAACTGTGCCTAAGATTAAGAGAAAGTGAAAGTGTGCTTGAATATGATGAAAGATAGGACTGTTTCTAGGGAAAACAGCCTATGTGCTGGAATTGAGGTAAAATTCTACAACCCTAGCAGAATTAGAGCTTCTTCTCTCATGTAAGTAACCATAGAGTCTTTTCGTATTGAGGTAGTAGGCAGGAAAACCCAATACAGCAGCAAGACTTGAAGAACTAACCAAAAATAGCAGCAACTTACTAAAATCGGCAGGTACAAACACTTGTGTGTAAAGAAGAAAAGGGAAGAAGCAAATAGACTCCAAATCAGTGGTCCATTTCTAAACTCCTTTTTTCTAAGTTACAATGAATTGGAAATATGCACACACCCAACCTTGTAAGGTAGAGGCGCCCATCGACTTGGGATTCCAATGGATACATCCAACCAAATTTGAACCCGGGACTTCCCCCCATAGAGTTCAAGGCATGAACCATTATGCCACTCCTGCTGGACTAATTTATAGGCTTGACCATTTCTCTTTCCAGAATTGGTGTTAACAAAAAGTAGAGTTTGATGGAAATTAGGATTTGGAACCGTACTTGATGTTGTTTCCAACATTCAAAGAGTTCAAATAAAATGCAAAAAAGAGACGAGGAGGAGGTAATTAATCCCAGATTTGCCATCCCAAAACACATGATGAATACTCTTCTTGGGCAGCATACAATGGGCACAAAAATGAAAAATAAGAAGCATTCCAAAACAAAAAAGTTCCAATAAACCACCAGCTGACACTCCATAGTTGTTTGTGCCACACACCACTTCATCTTTTCATCCACCAAGTGTCCGGTCTACTAAATCCCCATAGATGATTACAATTTACATATAGATGCCAACAAGAGTGCATCATCATAGAAAGAAGTCGAGGCATCAAGCTGTTTCTCTAATGAGAGCAACTTCGAATCAAGTTGATAATTGATTTCATTTGTAGTTTGTGGGGGTGCCATTTGGTTGACAGCATAGTTGGATAAAGTCCGCATACGAAAGCCCCTTGAGTGGTACCAAATGTGTCATATGTAACAAACATACCTGTATGTTACATAACATACAATGTACCATATGCATTCTAAAAAAATGTATTACATGAAAACTTTCATCGGAGGAGATGTTCTTTTAAGATTTGTGTTTGAGATTTTCACAAGCATGTTAGAAACAGCAACCATCCACAAGTGCACATATTTCAGAAATTTTCAGATTTTGGCAATAGTCAACTATGGTCATAGTTGGTCAACAAATTGGTCAAAAATAGTCAAAAAGTGCAGGCCAAAGTAATTATGGATTTGAACAGTAATCTTCAAGAGCAGTCTATTGATATTTGACAATTTACAGTTGGACAACCTTTTGGGGTCCAAACCCAAGCCTTAATTGAGGTCAAAGGATCAAACATGTTTTAAAAAGTCAATTTTAACTTGAATGTGGCAAGATCTCATTGTTTTCATCCAACTTTCTGGATTTCATGCAAATAAAGCAAAAGGCTACTGACATATAATACATTTCCAAAAATATGCAATAATGAAAAAGCTAGGGATCTCCAAATTTAACAAAAAAGCTGCTTTTTAAATGGATAATTATATATGGCAGCAAACAACTATATAGAGACATGATTATGAGGATTTTCTTATCACTTCTTGGAGCCTTGGCCTCGAGCTAGGGTTTGAGGTCTTCTTATTCTCATGGAGGAGTGGCGTTATGCTTCTAACATCTCCTTCATGATGACCAGCAGCTTTATGACACATCTATCATGGAGCAAGAGATCTCAGCTATGGAGATTGTGGAGTTATAAGGAGCAGCTGCAGTCTATCTTTCTACCATCCTTATATGCTTATTGTAATTTCATGTACCTTTATCTTGTTTCTTGTTTTGTCTATTCCCCATCTTGTATCTATTTTCTCTATGTCTCAATATTGATTGTGGGCCAAAAACCAACAAAACAGTTGTAGATGTCTTCAACCCTTGCACTCAAAGCCATGAATCCAAGCTTTTGTGGGCACTATATTCATCACTACTATAGTCTACTCCGGAGTGAACATTTTACTTAGCAATACTCAATGTGCTACACTACACTTAGCACTATTATTCATAACTCAACTAATAATGTGTACACTATCACTATAGTATGTATCCACTCAGCATACACATACATACACTAATTATGTGTGTGTGTGTGTGTGCTGTACAATGAGAATTAATGATCATGGCCAGTAAGAAATCATGTTTGTGCAAAAGAAAACTAAATGTTTCCTTCACATATTGTGAATTGCTTGCATCCATGTATAAGTAACCCTACAGGAAAATCAAACATACCTCTACATTTTTTAAAAAAGATTCTTCTCTGACTGTTATTTTTTGGATTGAGGTGTTATGGAAATTTCAAACAGTTTACATCCTACATAATAAGAAACCCTAGAGGGAAATCAATCATACCTCTACCTCATCTTTCAAATATCGTTCTCTGAGCTCAGAAGTCAGTATAGCAGCTAGCGACCTTTGATTGATTAGAAGAGAAGGCTTATCAGGATTTCTTTTCAAAGGAAGACTCCTTGAATCTGTGTGCACAAAAACCTGTGATGCAGGAACTCCTCCTTTTTGCACAGAATTCCACAGCCCTTCCACATTACTTATTGCATCTCGGCCACGAGCACCGAGACCTATACAGTATTGACGAGTTTGATACCTGCATCTGCACCAATCTGTAATTAATATATTTGATTGTAACTGTCCCTAATATTTCCATGTTTTCAGAATTGTTGATTGAAGCCACTCCATTTCCAGTCTAAAATTGACTATTTTTACATTCATATATATGTATACGTGTACATGTGCTGACTGATACATGAACACAATGCATGTATAAAAAAACTTTTCATAATAAACCTCTGTAGTTGATGTTGCTTGACTTTCTTTTCATGGTCCATGACTCCATGACTGAATGAGCACTTGTGTGTGTGTGTGTACAAACACACATATGCATGAACACATATATACAAATGTGTGAATGGTCTGATGTCCCAGGTGCCAGCAAGGGGAAGTTTGGTCTGCCAGGATTGGGGCTGCTTAATGTGATAGCAATGGTTATTAATGATGTTTCCACAATGTATAAATTTGTGATTGGCTTCCGTGACAGTACATTTTCCAGCCAGTAACCTACTCTTCATTACGATGCTTAATTTCATCCACTATGATAGAACCTTCCACATTTTTTATTTTGGACAAACCTCTGTTACCAATCAAAATTTCCTTGAATTTAACATCGGCCACCGCTCGTCTCTCAAGTCAAGTAGATGCCCATCAACGAGAATGCTTCCCTAACCTCTCTGCGAGTGCTTGGGTATCGGTTGTGTCCTCCTCTCCACAAGGATGGGACATAAGATGCAAAATGGTTTGCAACACAATATCTAGCTTCTCATACGAGGGCTACGTTTTGATGAGTCAGTAGGTTGACTCACCATGGACGCTCTTGAGACGGGACATTTATCGTTCCTCAAGCTCCTAGACAATTCTGCATGTTCCCTCAAGACCTCATCTCGTCATAACACTTTCGCTACTCAAACCATGCATCGACTTAGCAAAGTCTCAGGGGCCAGTGCATAACACTGTTGGAGTTAGACGTCTGCGGAAGCACGCGGACAGCACAAGGAAGAAGAAGAAGCTTGGAGCACAACACACAATACTGAATGTATTACTAGAGAATGTACAAAGATAAGTAGCCCATTAGGGCAATAGGCGTATATACAAGCCGGGGGAAAAAACCTCCTAAAAGAGGGAAAAAAGTGCCCCGGAGGTCCTAGAGTGTTCACACACATCACTACCTAAACAAATCTCCCTTGGGAGTGATGTAGACTCATGTATAAGGAAGTGCCAAGCTATGTGGAAATCACTCCACAAAAGGAAGTAAGCCCAAAGCTTTGCGGAAAGCTTCAAACTTCTCCCTAGGCAGAACCTTCGTGAAAAGGTCTGCAATGTTCTCCTGCGTGGGCACATATGCCAAGCTCATCTCCCCAATAGAGAACCTCTCCCTGACATAATGATAATGCACCTCAATGTGCTTAGTGCGAGCATGGAACACAGGGATACTCGCAACTGCCAATGCGCTCTGATTGTCAGTGAAGATGGCAGTGGCAGAAGACTAACCAACACCCAAATCAGCCATGAGGCGTTTGAGCCACACACACTCAATAGTAGCTGTGAAAACACTCAATAGTAGCTGTGAAAGCTTCCCTATACTCAGCCTCACAACTGGCCACAGTAGGCTGCTTCTTGCTCAACCAAGATATACATGAGCTACCAAGCATGAAGCAAAAGCCACTAGTGGACACACGAGTGTCATAGCAACCAGCCCAATCAGAGTCAAAAAAGCATGCAAATCTGGCGGTAGTGATCCCCCTTGGGATAAAACAACCCAAGTAGCCGAGTACCACTCAAGTAGCGAAAGATGCGCTTAACCGCCTGCCAATGCTTGACTCCTGGGCAATGCATAAGCCTGCTAATCTGTGAGACAGCAAACTGAATATCTTGCCGAGTAATGCATAAGTAAATCAAGCATCTAACAGCCTTCTGATAGAGAACAACATCAAATGCATCTCAAGCATCATGAAGAATCAATCATAAACCTGTCTCCATAGGAGTGGCAATAGACTTACAGTCGTCAAGGCCAAAACGCTGCAATAATGTGTCAATATATTTCGTTTGACACAAAGCCATTCCACCATCAACTTGCATAAACTGAATGCCCAAATAGTGATGCAAATGCCCCAAATCAGACATCTCAAATGAGGCATGCAAATCAGCCTTAAAATCAACAATATGCTTCTCAATAGGACCAATGAGCAGCATGTCATCAACATAGACAACAATGATCATAAGCACATCATTAGCACGCTTAACATATAAGGTGCTTTCAGTTGGACTGTTCTTAAAACCATGTGCAATCAAATAGGCATGTATCTTTTCATACCAAGCACGTGGTGCTTGCTTTAAACCATATAAAGCCTTCTTTAACCTGCACACTAGTTTTCATTCCTTTTCTGCACAAAGCCACGGGGCTGAAAAACATATACTTCTTCATGCAAGTCACCATTCAGAAATGTTCTTTTAATGTCCAACTGATGTACATACCAACCATGATGGGCTGCAAGTGCACAAATGCTCCGAACATTAGTCATACGGCATGTAAGTGCAAAGGTCTCATCAAAATCAATGCCTCTTTCCTGCGCATAACCCTTCGCAACAAGCCTAACCTTATACGTGTCAACTGTACCATCAGGTTTACGCTTCAGCTTATATACCCACTTAGTGCTAATGGCCTTCTTGCCAGGAGGCAAGTCACATAAAGACCAAGTACCATTCTTCATTATTGAATCATATTCAGATTGCATAGCAGCAATCCAATTTTCTGAATTTTGTGCTTCATCAAGCGAAACAGACTCATTCTCATCACAGAGACTAGATGAAGCCATAGCATAGCAATTTGATGCAAAAGAGGCACTATGAGAGCCTGATCAGGTATGATATGACAAAGGTGCGTCTAATTTACTGTCACGCAAGGTCTGCACCATCCATTTTAGCATAGTTCTTGCCTGCTCAATATCAGCTCTCTCATCAATAAGTGCATCATATACATCTGCATCAGAAATGGAATTATCTGCATCATCACATGAAATCTGCAAAGGCTTAGAAGTTTCCTCATTGGGACTAGCACTAGACTTTCCACCTGTAAAAAGAGGTAGCAAAGTATCATACATGTCTTTCGAGCTAACAAATGTCTCCTTAGTACATGAAAGCAATGGCTGAATAGCATCTTCCACAAAAACAACATCACGGCTAACCAGAATGCGTTTAGTCTATGGATGATACAGACGATAGCCTTTACTTTCAGAACTGTACCCAAGCAAAATCTTTGGTGTAAATGTGGATTTAGTTTGTAATAACTTAAAGGTGTAGAGTTGATTTGAGCTCTCGTTCATATTGTTTGTTAAACTTACCTTACAAGTATCAAGTTAAAAGGGAAGTTAGCTAGCCCATTGATTCCTGACTCCCGATTTTCACTCTTAGATGCGCACACCCAAATGAAAAAGTGCCGCGCTAAACTAGTCAAAGCTTATATGCTAAAGAGAGGCAATTAAATAATGCAAAAAATCAACAAACTAAGTCAAGCTCCTTACTTGCTTTCCCTCTCCTTGTCATGAATCTCGCGACAACGTACACACACATGCATGACCGATGAAATAGAGTCAACATTATCAAGAGTAGCACAAAAGATGGTAATGAGACCATCGAGCTCGATATGGAGAGAAGTGTGCTCTCTGCTCCCAGTGGGCCTTTGCTTTCTAAAAGCTAGTGCAATGTTGGAGTTCGAGGTCTGCGGGAGCATGCGAACAGCACAAAGAAGAAGAAGAAACTTGGAGAACAACACACAATACTGAATGTATTACCACTAAAATGTACAAAAATAAGTACCCACTAGGGCAATAGGCGTATATACAAGCCCGGGAAAAAACCACCTAAAGAGGAAAAAAGTGCCCCGGTGGTCCTAGAGTGTTCAAACACATCACTACCTAGATATATCAACAAACCCCCCCTGAGAGTGATGCGGTGAACAAGGAGCTTGCATTCATGTATAAGGAAGTGCCAAGCTATGTGGAATCAATCCACAAAAGGAAGTAAGCCCAAAGCTTTGCGGAAAGCTTCAAACTTCTCCTTAGTCAATGCCTTCGTGAAAAGGTCTGCAATGTTCTCCTGTGTGAGCACATATGCCAAGCTGATCTCCCCAGCAGAGAACCTCTCCCTGACATATTGATAATGCACCTCAATGTTCTTAGTACGAGCATGGAACACAGGGTTCCTCGCAAATGCCAATGCCAATGCGCTCTGACTGTCAGTGAAGATGGTGGTGGAAGAAGATTGACCTACATCCGAATCAACCATAAGGCGTCTGAGCAACACACACTCAAAAGTCGCTATGAAAGTTGCCCTATACTCAGCCTCAGAACTGGAAGTGGCCACAGTAGGCTGCTTTTTGCTCAACCAAGATATACATGAGCCACTAAGCATGAAGCAAAAGAAACTAGTGAACACACGAGTGTCATAGCAACAAGGCCAATCACAGTCAGAAAAAGCATGTAAATTTAGCGGTAGTGATCCTCCCCTTGGGATAAAACAATCCAAGTAGCTTGGTACCACTTAAGTAGCGAAAGATTCGCTTAACCACCTGCCAATGCTTGACACCTGGGCAATGCATAAACCTGCTCATCTATGAGACAGCAAACTGAATATTTGGCCGAGTAATGCACAAGTAAATCAAGCATCCAACTGTCAACAGCCTGTTGATAAAGAACAACATCAAATGCATCTCTAGCATCATGACGACTCAATCGTAAACCTGTCTCCATAAGAGTGTCATTAGGTTTACGGTCTTCAAGACCAAAACCGTGCAATGATGTGTCAATATATTTCGTTTGACACAAAGCCATTCCACCATCACCTTGCATAAACTGAATGCCCAAATAATGATGCAAATGCCCCAAAATAAAACATCTCAAATGAGGCATGCAAATCAGCCTTAAAATCAACAATATGCTTATCATGAGCACCAGTGAGTAGCATGTCATCAATATACACAACAATGATCAGAAGTACATCATTAGCATGCTTAACATATAAGGTGCTTTCAGTTGGACTGTTCTCAAAACCATGTGCAATCAGATAGGCATGTATCTTTTCATACCAAGCACGTGGTGCTTGCTTTAAACCATATAATGCCGTCTTCAACCTGCACACTTGGTTTTCATGCCCTTTCTGCACAAAGCCACAGGACTGAAAAACATACACTTCTTCATACAAGTCACCATTCAGAAATGCAATTTTAATGTCCAACTCATGTACATTGAAACCATGATGAGCTTCAAGTGCACAGATGCTACGAGCATTAATCATTCGACATGTAGGAGCAAAGGTTTCATCAAAATCAATGCCTCTTTCATGTGCATAACCCTTTGCAGTAAACCTAGCCTTATGCCTGTCAATTATTCCATCAGGCTTACGCTTCAGCTTGTTACCCACTTAGCGCCAATGGCCTTCTTGCCAGGAGGAAAGTAACATAAAGACCAGGTACCATTTTTCATGATAGCATCATATTTTGATTGCATAGGAGCCATCCAATTTTCAGAATTTTGTGCTTCATCAAACGAAACAAGCTCATTCTCATCACAAAGACTAGAGGAAGCCATAGCATAGTAGTCTAATGCAAAAGAGGCACTATGAGAGCCTAACCGCATATGATATGACAAAGTTGCATCTAATTTGTTGTCATGCAAAGTTTGCACCAACCATTTTGGCATAGTTTTTGCCTCCTCAATATTAGCTCTCTCATCAACAAGAACGTGTAAATCTGCATAAAAAATGGAATGATCTACATCATCACATGAAACCTGTAAAGGTTGAGAAGTTGCCTCATTAGGACGAACACTAGACTGTCCACCTATAAAAAGAGGTGGCAAAGTATCATACATGTCTTTGGAGCTAACAGATATCTCTTTCGTACATGAAAGTAAAGGCTGAATAGCATCTTCCACAAAAACAACATCACG